>CAUJNA010002846.1:210000-212500 GCA_963377175.1 Effrenium voratum | reverse complement strand
TAGGTCCCCCAGTAGTGCGCTTTTACCAACTTGTTTGGGGGAGGGTTCCCCTGCTAAAATACACTACAGAAAAAAGTTGGTACCGTTATTCTAACCTCTCTACTGGAGGACCTAGATAAGAATCCTCTCCCATCTAAACCACAAATCCAAGCCGCCAATTTGAGGGAAGCCGAAGGATCGGATTGGGTCCACATGAGTGGCGCTGGTTTTTGCTCTATTGAGCATTGCCGGCTTAGCTTATGGCTCTTTTCCAAACCAAGGGCTCGCGTGTTGGACTTCATGGTCCCATTGAACCGGCCCAAAGGTGCTAGGTCGGGCTTCCCTTTCTGCAATCCCTGCTGTTTTTGGTTTGCCACCTGACAAAAACGGGGTGGTGTCCCCTATGTTTCTCAGCTTCCCGTCCAACCCGAAGGGCACCAAGCTGGTGGCTGGTTGCAGGTCTTCCGGCTTGACCACCTCTTCCATTTGCTTGACATTGCTTGAGAATATGTGTCAAAAAAATGGATCCATTTGGCAAGTGAGGTGGAGAAGTTTCAGAGGACCACACGCGTTGCTAAGGTACTTCCATTTGCTAAAAGAAGTATGTGTTATTTCCCCTTATTGGTTTTTCAGGGTCCATTTCACTGCTGGACATACTTTCACTTTTGATTTTGGGGGAGTGAACACTCAGCAAATGGAAGTTTGCTTCGGCGTCTTTTCCCTTGGGACGGCTCCTTGGGTTTTTTTGGCGCAGCCACCAACCCACCGCCCAGCTGACAACTCCGCTCTCAGGGCCGGCAAGGCTGGGGAGGCAGAGGTGGTGGCAGCTCTGTTGGAGGCGGGTCCCCCAGCTAGGTGCCCTTTTACCAACTTGCTTGGGGGAGGGTTTTCGTCTACTAAACTAGACTACGGACAAAAAGTTGGTACCCTTATTCTACCCTCTCTACTGGAGGACCTAGTCCAGTACTTGTTCCCAGGCATCCGGTGCGTTAGCTTTTTGGACTTTTTGGGTTTAGAGGTCTCCGAATTTAACCCACTAAAAGTTAAACCAGGGGATCTGAAAACGGACAGCCCAGACAGATTTGTGACCCGTCAACTAAGGTGAGATACTGTGTGCGGACAAAATCCATTTCGCACCTGAGAACCCCCTAGGAGCCCCGATGCGGGTCTTTAACCCCCAAAGCCCTCTAAAAATGAGGTCCAAGGGCTCCTAGGGTATGTAAATACCAACAAGAAATGGTTTCAACCAGGGTTTCAAAGTGGGGCAGGATTTTCGTCCATCCACGGTACGGGCTGATTGGATCCATGCTTGTGGAAAAGTGGGTTTTCCGGCGAGTTTCGGTGATGCCAAAGAGAAATTTGTTCGAAGTGATAAAGTAGCTGGAATTACAGAAAGAAAGGGCTATATCCGACCAAGAAGCTTTCCCAAGATCTCGGCCAGTGGGGTCGCTTGGCACTTTGAGGATTTCTTTTTCAGGGTGGTCTTTGGCTTGTTTCTTAGAGGGCCCACAGACCCAAGGAAGATCTGTTGTAGGCCACATTGGGATTTATGTTGTTTAGGGGTTTTATCAGGCAGAAGCAGTAGAAAAAGCCAGGTTGTTTGGGCTTTGGTCTGGGTTGGGACCTTCCTTCTTTTTCAGAATTAGTTCCCTTTGTGTTTTTTGTTTTTGCTTTTTTGGGGTCCCCTTTGTTTTCCACCAACCAGGCAAAAACCAATAAAAATGCTGGGGTCCTAATTCCAGCCAAGCCTTTGGGGCTCAATTGGTATTCAAAGTGGCCCCCAAGGCCGCGTCAGGTGCAAATGGACGCCGGAGGAAGACTAGGTCCCCCAGCGATCGGTGCCCTTCTCTCCCCTTTTTTGGGGGGATGGTTCCCCTACTAAAATAGTTCACAGAAAAAAGGGGGGCGTAATGTCAGAAGAACACCGCAATCTTTACTTGGGGCTGAATGGACCTCAGATGGCCAGCGAATCCTTAAAATCAAGGGGGTCACCCCAAATGTTTGGTAGACCAACTGGGCAGCGGATCCTTAAAAGCAAGGGGGTCACCCTTACCCACTCCCTGAGTTCATTATACCTTTTGGGAAGACCGTTTTAGTGGCAAACAACAATTGATGTTTGTCTTGCCAATCCACTCAGGAAGTGAGTAAGGAAGTGAGTAAGGGTGGAGACTCCCGTACCTGAATTAAATTGAAGAGCAGATGGGCAGATGGAGGATCCCTGAGCTTAGACTTTTTGGGAAGACCGGATTCTAGTAGCAAGCAAAAAGTTTGGTCTTCGTTTTGCCAATCCACTCAGGACCCCATCCGTGTGGCAGGGGATACTAGCCATCTAGCATTTCCTGTCAGACCATCGAAGCATACTTTGTGTCTTCGAGTTAGCTCAGTGGTTAGTTTCCCTGCCAAGGCCATGTGATTGAAGTTCTCCGGGTGTGGGTTATAACTAGCACAAAAGCTAGCTACTCAGCCAAGTGCCAGCCCATCCAGGGTTCTCACTTCCCCTACAAAACTTGCCACAGCGGTG
>CAUJNA010002846.1:100000-202500 GCA_963377175.1 Effrenium voratum | reverse complement strand
TCCAGCTCCACTGAACTGCTAAAATGTGTTTGATTTTTTGCTCCCCAAACCCAACTTGTCAAGCAAGTACGAAGCAAGATTTATGGAGGTCCGGCTTCGATGGTCTGGGACACGGCCAAAACCTCACTAACCATGGCTATAGCTCACTACTTGCAAGCGGGTTTTTCAATCAGAGTTAGCAACCCTGCCAAGTCCGAGACCATATTGGGGACCCCCCTTCCCCTCCCCAAAAAGAGAAGCAGAAACAACACAGTGGTTTTCCTGCTCGTTTCCCATTCAAACCATGGAGAAAAGGGGTATCCCCTCCCAAAAAATATGGACACGCCCATAATACGTTCTGTTCCTAAGATGCCTCGCAGGTGTGCAAACGGCTTCTGGAGAGCGGCTGTTGCCAGGAAGCCCGGACGCGCTGGGTACATTCCGTAGTTGAGAGCCCATTTCGGGTCGCTCAGGGATTTTTTTCAGAAATCCTTAGCCGTTGACCCCGGATGAATGTTGACCCCTGTTTATTAATATGGGGGTGTTCCCCTCCAAGACTCCAAAAGTGATAAATCCCCAAACTAGGGACACCCCCATATTACTAAACAAAGGATTTATTAATCCGGGGTCAGGTCCTTAGCCGTTGAGAACCCGCCCCTACCCCTGAGGGTTCTGATCTAGAAATCAGGGAGCCGTAGGGAACCCCCCGGCTTAGGCACTCCACAACATCCCATATGCGTCCTCAGTTTCGAGCATCTCCGCGGATGTTTAAGGGAGCCGAACGCAAGACACGGTTTGGCATGGAGCCGAACGCAAGACATTGGTGGTTACCAGCCATCCAATTCCTAGTGTTCATTGAATTCGGTTGGTGAAAGGTGGTTGAGTTTCCATTTCACCAACAAGTTACTCACTTTTTGCAGATCAGAAAACGGACAGCCCAGATTTCTGAGTCGGCAGATCCAAGCGTTCTGTGTCTTTCACGCTCACACGAGAAATGTCTGCCATGACCAAGGGGCTCGAGCAACTCAAGGTGCCCAACCCCCAGGGACTGCAAGGCTGGAAGGCCCCAGCAATTAGTGCCCGTTCACCCTCTTTTGGGAGAGGGTTCCCCTTTTGGCTTTGGAGGCTTCATGTGATCGTGCGCTGTGCCTTGCCAAGCTCGGCGCTTCACCTGGCATGACAGGAGTCCATTGTGGTGCCCTTTTACCCTCTTTTCGGGGAGGGTTCCCCTACTAAAATAGACGACTGAAACAAGTTGGTACCCCTTATTCTGACCTCTCTACTGGAGGACGTTTTTGTTTTTCTTGGGGTTCCTTCTACCCTTCTCAGGTAACTCCGGAAGACCACCAAACCGCCAATCCAATCCCTGCTTGAGGGTAGATGGGGTGTTGCCACTTCCTTTCCAACCCCCCGGGCTCCAAACCACCAGTTGGAAGGAAGCTGATCTTACTTGTTCTAGGGTCGAATGGGGGCCCTGATTGTCTTGGAGTGAGTATCGTTCGCTGCGTCGGGCCTTTTTAGATGTGATTTGGTTGCTTTGCTGCCTCATGCATCCCGTGCATGTGCTTGAAGCGTTTTCGAGTTCCTGAAGCGTGCATTTCACCAAGGCGAGGTTAATGGTTGCTTTGAACATAGAATGAGGTGTCCCATTTCAAAGGACGTGTCTCACGTCTTGACCCTAAAAATCCGCCAGGTGCAAATGTTGCTGGAAGATCGATTTGGCCAAAGGAAAGCCAGACTCAGAGATACCACTAAAACAAGATGGGTCGCTTAAGCGATTCGCAGCTTGCGAAATTGCGGGAGTCTAGCGCCACGAAATGAAACCACGGGAATGAAACTATTATTGGACTCAGGGGAATCGAATCATTAGGGTTTCTTTGGTGCATTTTGCTTGGATGTTAAAACTTTAACTTTGTGCCAACTAATGTTAAACCACTAAAAGTTAAACTTTTAGCAGGGGAGCAGCAACCAAACGAGGTTTCTGAAAGGTCGTGCGATATTTGGATTTCGCCACCATCCACAGTAGGTGTGTTGCTCCTTGGCGTTGATCAATATTCCCCTTCGGCCCCCAAATGACCATATGGGTAACTAAGCCCATGTTGGAAGTATCACATCTTTGTACTGGTTTTCCAACCAACGGGTAGATGCACCCATAAAATGTACGTTTGCATGACAGCGTGCCCTTTTAGGGCAGAGCTCTGCCTCCAATCCGAAGAGCACCTTTTTCGGGCCTGAGGGGCCATTGGACTCGCATCAGCCAAGAAAACAGCACTGGCATGGCATGGGGCCTGAGCATTGGAGACATATTATATATATATATATATACCTAGATTCTCCATGTGTGTGTGTGTGTGTGTTTTTTTTGGGCGGAGCCCGCTAAATTTTGCGGTTCCCCTTCGGTTTCCCTTGAGAATGGCATACGCCAAATGTCCACCAGGAAATGGAGCTTCACCAACATGGGGCACCAAAATCCTCAAGCTTCACTTGACCGAGTTTCCTTCAAGTCCAATTTTCAAAACGAAGGAGCTATCTCACCAAGGTTCTCGCGAATCCCTCGCGCGGCTCGCGGCTCGAGCCGCCTGAGGCACCGTGGGCACCAGCGGCGACGCCGCCTTCCGTGCAGCGCAGCGCGCCAGCTGGGCGCTTACTCGCGCCACCGCTGAAGCGCTGAGAGCTGGGCTGATTAAGTCTGATTCTTCCATTGGGCAAGTGAGGTAGAGAAATGTCAGAGGACCAAATGTAAAGGTTGCTAAGTAACTTCCATTTGCTGAAAAGAGAATGATTAACACGTTCTATTTTGCCTTGTTGGCTTCAAAGGGAGTCGATTTCACTACTGGAAATGTATTTTTGTCCAGGGGGCTTAGGCAAATGGAAGTCCGCGGGTCGGTGTCTTTTTTGTTTGCGATGCCCTTTTGGGGCTACTTGGGACAGTTCTCAGTCCCTGAAACGTGGCACATGTGGGCCTGTCGATTTGTTTGCCATTTGTTGGGGCCCCTACTTCAGACGTATGGATAACAGTGGGTACTGAGCTGGTCACTAGCCTGGTGCTTGCCCTTTTCGGAGCCTTTATGAGCCATGGAGTGGTTCTTTTTTCTTGGCAGGATCAAATCAGTTTCGGAGGGTACGGCAAGATGAGCCACGGGTTTGCTCACTTGAGGCCTGGCGCAAGAGCGCCCAAACGCCACGGAAAAGGAGGCCAGAAATCGATCGCCTCCTTCGATTGCGGCCACGTGAAGCCCATTCAGGGTGGCTTCCCTTGTCCCGTTTTTTTTTTTGGGGGAGAGGGATGCCCTGTAAGATTACCAACAAACAACTCACTTCCTGAGTTCTTGAGCTTTATACTTTTGTGAAGACCGTTTAAGTGGTAAACAAAAAGTGTGGACTTTGTTTGGGCCATCCACTCGGAAAGTGAGACAAAGGTCTGGGCTGTTCAAAGGCAATTCCTTACCTTGGGCTACGAAAGGATTTTGGCCCCTTTGTAGTGGTTGTGCAATAGGGATTATGGATTAGTATTGGCCAACACTCCATTTTGAACAGGCCAGAAAGGTACAAACAAACTGAAATGCTATTGGGTTGCACCTTTAGACTTCAACTTTGTGGGAAACACTGGGTTTTCTTTGAACCCACAAAAAGGCTAAGCTTAGTGCAGAGGGGTCAACAGCAACCAAGCGTCTGTTGCCAATTTCCTTGTTCCAATCTTCTCCCCCAAACAAAAATGGACTGCCAATTCCTTCTGTCCATCAAAATAAACTGCAAGGCCGGGACACTGTCATTATGGTTTTCTGTTAGGAGGCAAAGGGAGAAATTGGTGGATTGTTTCCCTTGAGCCGACCATGGGGGTGACCATGGAAAAGTTATGGGGCCAGTACCAACCATGCGAGTGTGTGTGTGTGAATTTTGTTTAGGGTATCCTTTTTATGGCGTTGAAGGGAATCAATAGAAAATCCACATTTGTTTTCGGGGGGTCCGCTCGAGAACACTCCCATGTGTTTTCCATCAGGTTTCGCGCACACACCTTTGAGTTGCTCGAATGGATCAGACTAGAGACGCCTCCAAGTTTGCTGGTGTCCATCTGATTTCCCTTGCAGAAGAAAACACCAACAAGGGGGAAGCCTCAAGAAAGACACCCAATTGCCAAGCTTGTTCACTGGGTTACGGAGTGATGTTTGGGCTGGAATTGATGTAGTTCCATTAAAGAGGAGCTTTTCAGACACATTCTTTGAGGGTTGATCCTCCGTTATTTTCCCATTGTGCTGTTCATGCTGTGGATGGTGCTTAAATCCTGCACCTAAGAAACCCAACGTAATGATTCGATTCCGCAGCGCAAATACCAACAAGCAATGGTTTCAACCATAGTTTCATAGTGGTGCGAACCAAAATCGTCCATCCACAGTAGTACCTGTATTTTTCATTTTTTTGCGCAATCGGGAGCTTCTCAAATTGGTGGGCGCCCTGGGTGGTTGTTATAACCAACTAAACTTTGGGTCCCCTATTTGGCACACGGAGTCTTGGAGGGTACGGCAAGATTCACCTAATGACTGACGCCATGGAACCCGTGTGGGTTATACCTCCATTCCGGGGCGTAGCTATTTGTTGATGACCCTGATTATATAGTTCCGCACGAGGACTTGCGACTGTGACAAGTGCGTTATGTTCAAAGTCACTAGCCACTTAGCGATTTGTGCCAGACAATCTAAGTAACAGTTGGAGGGCTCTTGGGGGGGGGTTTGAAGGATGCAGCCTGTCCGAGAGAAGTATCCAACAACCCTGTGTCAGCTTCCATCATTGTTCTGCCTCTTCTACGCACCAATCCGGTGGTAAAACGACCCAAAACCCAGGGTTTGCTTGGGGATGAATTCTGCACTCAAAATAGTCATGCCTAATTGTCTTTTTTGTTGAATGTGTCGCGCAAGTTGTAATTCCCACGTTCGCAACATGGGTTTTCATTTCTTGAGGGCTCCCATCCCTTTATCCCTTATCGTTCGTGTTGGCAGCGATGACTTATTTGTGAGACTTGCTTGAGTGTTAGCTGTTAGCACACTACCTTTTTGCGAACTAATGGGTTTTTCCGTACTTCCGTGCAGCAGATTTCGCCACCGAGTTATTGTGAGACTTGCTTGAGAAGTAACATCCAAGTTGCCTTCCATGTGGCCTCAGGGAAAACAACGCCCCAATGCGCTCGACTAATTTTTCGAGAACCCTCAAGAAAAGGACGTGCCTAGGTCCCCCAGCGATCGGTGCCCTTCTCCCCTTTTTTGGTGGACAGGGTTCCCCTACGAAAGAAAAATGCCGGTACCCTTATTCTAAGCTCTCAAATCTGGAAATAGAAAAGCCATGATTTACCCGGAGTTTCATCCATCCTTTTCGAGGCCCTTCAATGGCAAGGAACCAAGGCTGGGATAGACTTAGGATACATTTTACATACCAGTGACTCAAAGTGAAGCAAACAATAAAATCTATACATTCTATAACTGGGCCCACTAATCATGAAGGGAAAGGACATGCAGAATATGCGATCGCTTCAGTTCAGGAATTCCTCCAACTCCCCAGTTGGAAGCTCCACAAGTGGCGATCGATCATTTCAACGGGGGGGAACCAGCCGTCGATTTTTCATCTACTGCAAAACCTAGAATAGGGTATTTTGTGAAACAAAAACTGGGTTTCCCCTTGGTAAATACCTTCTTTTTTAGCAGAGGGTCGACATCCTACCCTCAAACATGAAGCTATTGGGTGTAAGGGGTACCCCTAATTGGTGGTTCGGAAGGTGAACACCTCCAAGGCCGGGTATTTGGAGCTGGTTCCCCGTCCGGACTTTGCCGGTCTTTGTGCCAGTTGGCCAATGCGAAAAAAGCCGCGGACGTGCTGGACGTCCTCTTCGCTCAGCGGGACCGACCGGGTGTCATGGGCTTGGCGCCTTCGGGGCCCGGGAGCCAGGCGAAACTCAAAGCCCCGTTGGGCGCTTTGAAAATGGTTCACCTCCATTTGCTGAAATGAATATTATATGTTTTGTTTGGTGCATTTTGCCAAGGGATGTTTTAGGATTTTAACTTTTTGCCAACTCATGTAAACCACGAAAAATTATCTCACTACTGGAGGTTTAAAAACAAGACAACATGCCAGGGGTCTTAACCAAACGGAAGTTTACACCGCAAAAAGCCGCCATGTGCTTTTCAGAATATTTGGTTCTGTTTTCCTGTTGGGGAATCGATTTCACTGGGCTTTTTGTTGTTGTTTGTCCAGGGGGCGAAGAAGTAAGTGGAGGAGAAAGGGTCCCTCAAACAGGTGAGCGCCAATGCCGAGCTCCGCGATCACTTTTTGGGCCCTTTGCGGTTGATTTGCATTTTCCCCACACAGTTCGGAGAACACCTGGGTCGTTTGCCGGGATTGTTGGTCTTTGCTTATTTGGAAAAAGGGATTTGGTTGACACGTGGCACATTCTGAGTGGAGTCACTTCTTGGGAAGGCATTTGATTGAGCGGCAAACAACACGATTAGATGTTGCTGGCGAACCTTCTCCCGAATCGAGTCTCAAATGTTCTCTGTTTAACCTGACAAAGTAATCAAAGGGCTGGAAATGCCAGTTTAGTGTCACAGGCAAGCGGGAGCTCTGTTGAAACTATGTTTCATCTTCCGGTTGGAAAAAAAATATGGACCAGAATCAAGCTCATCAAAGTCCATAAAGCTTTTTGGAAAGCAAAATCTTATTTCATTTCATTTTCCGACCATAAAGCTTTTTGCTCATCATGTTCGGTCGGAAAGCAACAGCTTTGGCAACTGCGGATGGACCAAATCCTGCATCAACTGATGAAATCCAGAGTTTTTTGGACGGGACTTGGCGAAATGGTTGCTAGCTTCAGTCAGAGTTATGACGGAATGGGGACCGACCACTTGGCTATATATAGCTATTTTTGTAACCGATCTTTGGACCTCACTTGTTGCTTGGAACTTGGTGTGATCCGAATGCCTAGGTTTCGCAGTAGTGCCCTTTTACCCTTTTTTTGCGGGAGGGTTCCCCTACTAAATTGGACAAAACCGAAAAAAGTTGGTACCAACTTATTCGAACCGAACCTCTACTGGAGGACCTAGAAGCCGAATTGGACCCAGTTGAAAACTTGTGGCAGGGTTGCAGCATTTGCTCTCCTGTGTGGTTTCTGGCCTTGGTTCCCTATGGCCTGGGCACCAAGTTGAAAGAAGATTGGCATGGAGAGGGGTCGTTGCAACCAAGAAAGGCAGCATGTCTTGGGCATAGGTGCCCTTTTTGGTTGTCTTGGTCGAACAAAATAGATGGGGTTCGATTCCTGATTTACCTGGTGGTTTTTTCTCATCTACCAGGGACACCCATCTATGTCCAACCTAAAAAGACGCCTATGGTCACCATGTGTTTTCTGATTGGACCCCTGGTTTATGAACCAGTTAATCGTTAAGAATAGTGTTTTTTTGTTCTTTCTGTGTTTATTTTCCCTTGTTGGTTTTAAAAAGAAGTTGTCACTACTGGAAGTATGTTTATGTTTTCAGGGGTCTGAACCAAATGGAAGAAGATCATCCTGCCAGTGGCAGCAGCAAAGTGATGATACGAAACCCAGTTGCAGAAGCACCTTTTCTATGAATAAGCTGGGGTTAGAACATCTTTGGTCAACCTCAAGGAGAGTAATCCTTAGGACCCCCGCAGCGTGGGGGTCCTTCGTCCAGAACGTCCGGAAGGCGAGGTCCAGGTCAAAACGCAACCGAACGGCGGTTCCCATCAGGAGCGGCCACGCGCCAGTGCCTCAGTTTTTGGGGAACGAGGGGCAACGAGGGGCTTGGCGGTGCTGAAGGGTTGCCGCAACTTCTCCCCCCCATGTTGGGTTACTTCACGGTTGTTGGCAAGCTGTTTTTTTTTGCGTTTAGTTTTGTTGGCAAGCTTTTTTGTTGGTTTTGTTTTTGGTGTTGTTCCCATGGCAAAAAGCTAATCGCTTTAGCAATTCGTGCCATCTAATTAACCCCAACAGGACATGGGACAAGTGGTTGTCCAGTTGTCCGCTTCCCTGTCCTCCCTAAACCAGCAAAGCACAAAGTCGGAGTTTGCTACACCAAGAGTACAGGCACCATTTGCTTTATATTGGTAACAAAAGGGGATGACTGAATGAACTTTACAACTCTTGGTATGGTAGCACAAACATGTTGTGTTTTGCAGCCTCCCACTGAAAATGAACCCCTAGTGTTTGCTTACGTGACTTGCTGGCCATGGCCGTTTTTGTAGGAGGATTTACCTGACATTGGGCCCATCGGAGGCATTTTTGCCCTTGACCAACATGATGAACAAATATTTTTTTGCATCCTGGATTTCGGGTGGAATGTTTATCAATAGTCCTACATCCATTAATACTTAACATTCTTGTAGTTAGTTTCTCATTGGTACATGATCATGGTGGTTTAACTGGAAAACACCGTCACAAGCAATATGGGAAAACCTTCGACGAATTCGTTTGACCGGACAGTGTACGCCTGGTCGGTCTTTATTTGGTTCACGTGCGCTCGCATGCGCGTGAGAGTGATTTCATGTTTTTTGTTGGTTTTGTTTTCCTTTTTTTCCGAGGAATGTCTGACATACTGCACTTAAGTTTAGCTGTTAGCAAAGGATCAACAAACCAGGCAGGGAGCGAGGCAGAAGAGTTTCTATGGCTGGTGCTTTTGGCCCAGTTTTGAGCCAGTAGGGGGTTTGAAGCAGTGCTGAACCAGCTTGAGTTGCGATTTGAATCCGTATCCCCGCAATTGTTTCTCCCACTTGGCAAGGGATCAACGCAGAATAAGATACCCCAACGACCATTTTGGGTCTGTCTTTTTGTTGTTGTTTTTTTTTTTGGGGGGGGGGGGGAAACAAAAGGACCACCGGAATTGTGTGCTAGGTCCCCCAGTAGTGCCCTTTTGCCCTTTTTTGGGGGAGGGTTCCCCTACTGAAATAGACTACAGAAAAGTTGGTACCCTTATACGAACGAGGACCTAGCAGAAGTTGAACACAGTTTATTTTCCCCTGTTGGTTTTTAAAGGGAATCTATCACTACTGGACATATTTTCTCATTTTTTCCAGGGGTCGAAAAACCAAACGGAAGTACTTGTGTGGGTCCCCCAAAAGACGAGCCACCCATTTGGCATTTCTCCTTCTCAGAGGCTGCCGATGTATTTAAGGCCTTCAAACAGCCAGGTTTTGAGACCCCTAAACACCGATTCCCGGCATGTCTAATGCAGGGGTCGGGTCTTCCATTGAAAGCCAAAGCCAGGAGCCTCTGGGTGTTGCCGATTCGGAAAAGCCGCAGTCGTGGACCCCAGAAACGGGGGGGGTCTAAGGTCTAAGAGGTCCCTGTTCGGGGGGGTGGGGCCGGGGCGGGGGGGGGGGTACAAAATTAATCTAGGGGTTGATTCCCCATTCTTTTCAGCCATCCATCGTTCTTTTCAAAAACCAGCCATTTCCCGCGGGTTTTTGGTGGTTTTCTAGAAGGATCCCTGGAAAGAATGGGGAAGTTACCCCTAGAATTAAGGTTGGACACAGCCCCAAAGCTGAAACCGGCGCGATGGATTTCCGTTCCCCGAGGCGAAGCGCCTGGCGGACTTCTTCGGACGACAAGTGCGGGGCGACGTGGTGCAAGGCGCGGAAGTGGGCGGCTAAGGCAAGGGTCAAGGAGACCCACCCGACTTCCCCTGGTAAATGGTTCATAAACCAATCTAAGCCCACTAAAAGTTACTCAGTTTTGGCAGATCTGAGATGAGTCACGGAAACTATGTGAACCCAGGTTTTGAGCTACTTCCATTGGCTGAAATGAATATGTGTTATTTTCCCTGGTTGGTTTTAAAAGGAATTCATCACCACTGGACATATTTGTCTCATTTTTCCTGGGGCCTTAACCAAATGGAAGTTCATAAAGCCAATCTAAACCAGTGGAACCCTTTGTTTTCCTAACCAAACCAACCGATCAAAAGGGCTGAAGCGGCGGCCCTATTGCCATACCTCATGCAGAGAGAGGTGGGTTTCTCTTTTTTCAGACTCCCCCCCCCTCCTCCCCAAAATGGTTGGTATCCTTTTGGTCTCCCTTAACCTCCCCCCCCTCCCAAAACGGGTCACCGCGCGAAGAAAAAAAGGACCCAAATAAGGCTCCTACATGGCAGCTTCTCCCTTTCTCGAGATGTTGGTTTCATAGCACAACCGAGCCAAATCGCAAACTAAAGCAGCAAAAATCGAACCAAATCGAACCAACTCGCAAAACAACAACATGGTTCTAGGGGTCCAACTCCTATTTCAGGACATGCCCTTCACGGGTATTGTCTCGCTCGGAGTTGTTCTGTTGGGTCTGACTTCCCGCAGCTCCTCCAGCGCTTGAAGCGTCACTTTTTCTAGCTTGGGACCACTTGCGTTTTAAGCAAAGTTTGCAGTCCAGGTACCTGGACTCTCCTTCTGACCCTTTAAAAATGGGCCCATTTGACCGAATCTCTCTTTTCGGTAATGACCAACCAGTTTTTTCAGGGTCGTGGAGAGTCCAAGTAGATTCGTCAACCGAATGCCGAAACAAGAGCCGCAGCCGTTGTCTTTTTTTCCAGCCCGTGTTGGACCTTAAGAGGAATACACCAACCAAAATAGGAGGATTCCCTAAGTTGCAAACCCCTTTTGAGCGTTTTGAGTCACAACTCACTGATGCTGAGCCCAGACTGAACATTGTGGATGTTTGGGGCGCGGGCCGCGGGTCAGGTTTGGAGCCCCGCGGCTTTCAGCTGGAGCCTCCGGGGATCCTCCGGAAGGCGAGTCTTGGGAGAGGTTTGCCGGGGGCGAAACCAAAATGGGTCGGTCTTTGGTTTTTTTATTGGAAGGGGGAGAACCTGTTTTTTGGTTGGGTTGAAAGGAAGCCGCAGGAAAAGCCCACCATATTGGGGGAGGGTTGTTATTTTACCTTCTTTGTTTTTTAGGGGGGGGGGGAGGGGCGGGGGGTGGGGGGAACCTTCTGTTGGCTGGGTTGAAGAGAAGCCAAAGGGAAAACCCATGTTTTCCTTCTTGTGTATTTTCTTTTTTCCGGGGGGGGACCTTCTTTTGGTTGCTTTGACTGAAGCCAAACACGAACTACCAACCTCTTTTTTTTGGGGGGTGGGAGGGTGCCCTCAAAAAAGGCACACCCAAATGTTTTTTTTTCATGGGCACGGTGGACTCCATGCCATTCCCGCCATGCCACGGGAACTTGTGTCTACAAGAATGTCTTTTAGCCAGTCGGGAAGTGGTCCAATAAAAGACGCTTGCCCTAAAAAGTTGAGTTGAGACATTTACCGGAATGTGCCATGTGTTTGCGGTTGAGTATGGGTTGATTTTCTTGCAACAGGGCTGGGCGTCCACCCCGTGGCTGACCTTCAGGGTAGGTTCCATTGTGGAAACTGAGGCTTCGAAGTGGGAGAAATCATTCCCACACCCACCCTACGTATCGGTCTATCTATTTGGGTATTCTTCCGTACGTTCTGGGCAGTCCTCAGATCCCAAGCCTTCTGAAAGTTTGACTTGTGAAATGGAATCCCTACCAGTAGGTCCCCCACTAGTGCCCTTTTACCCTTTTTTGGGGGGAGGCTTTCCCTACTAAAACAGACAAAACCGAAAAAAGTTGGTGCCCTTATTCTAAGCTCTCAAATCTGGAGGACCTAGACCACTAAACCAACTACCTAGAGTCTCCATGACCCTTTAAAAAATGGGCCCATTTGACCGAATCTTTATTTTGGGTAATGACCAACCACTTTTTAAGGGTCAGAGGGAGAGTCTAGGTAAACAGAACTAAACAGCCGAAGCGTCAGGATCCCAAGGCTCCCAAAGCCACCTCGTGTGTTCAAAACTGAGGCCAGTGGATCTTTGGTGCATTTTGCTTGGCTGTTTGGACTTTAATCCAACTAATGGGTGTTCCAGAGCAGAAAGCAACCGAGGGATGGTTGCGCGGAATCCGTTCCGCAGCTAGGAAACCGTCTAGGAAACCGGTTCTGCAGGGGGTTGGGGTTGGTGGGGTTGGGGGGGAGGGTTTCGGGTTTCGGGGGATGGTTTGGTTTGTAATAAGCTCCGCGTAAATACCAACAAGCGATGGTTTCAAGAGTTTCAAAGCGGCGCGAACGGATTTCGTCCATCCAAAGTAGGGGGTGCGCGGAAGCCGCCCAAAGGCAAGCCTTGTGCATCTCTTCTAAAGGGAAGCCGCTCGATTTAGGGGGGGCTGTCCTATATGGATGTCACTTTTCCTCGGCCGCCAGAGCCTTTTTCAAGCAAGAGCTAAACCCCAGAACGTGATCGCCCAAGCATACATTACAATCACCGCCCAAGAAAGTGACCTCCATTTTTTGGATTTATTTTTTCGCGGGGTAGGGGGTTCCTCCCCAAAAGCAAATATTTGACCAATTGCTGCACGAGATTTACCCTTTGGCTAAGCCCCCGTGCGAGAACATTTGGGCGCTCGTTCGTGAGTCTTGGTTCCTGGACTTACTTTTTGGGTTTGGATCATGTGGCTTACCCAGACGCTCCTGGGGCTTTCAATGGAAGACCCGACCCCTCCATTGGACGCCGCGGAGGTGTTTGGGGGTCTCAAAACCTGGCTGTTTGAGGGCCCTAAATACATCCGGGAGCCTCTGGGTAGACAAAACGTTTGGACACTTGTTTCTGGCCAATCCACTCAGGATCTGAATAAAAATTGCAGGTCCAAGCCAAGCACGCTGAACCACCAAACCATGCCAAGCGCGTCCAATTCGTGGCCCTCGGTTGGTCTATCCACTCGACGGGAAGCGAGGGGATCCAAGTTCCCTTCGCCCGATAGGCGAACCTCCGAGTGTGGGCGCGTGCCAGGGGCCCCTGGCGTCCCTTCGCGGGCTCGCGAAGTTTGAGTCGGGAAGGGTGACAACCTGGTCCCCCAAAAAAGGCGTCCTGTCGCAACATCGGCAACCTTTCAACACTCACTCCCTCAGTTCCTGAAACTGTCACTTTTTGGGGGCTTGGCCAGTTTTGTGTCGACTTGTTTGTTTCCCCTGCCAAGCCAAAAGATCCCAAACTTGGGTACCCGGATGTTCAGTCTGATTATGTTCGGGTTCTATTTTGGCATTTGACTTGGTTGAGGTGATGTTTATTTGGTCAAAGATGCAATGGCCTTGGGATAGGGATCTGTTCTCATGACAAAAAAAATAACAGCAGAAAAAGACGGAACTGCAGATACTTGGCGGCAGGTGACTGGCAGCTTGCGGGCGGAGATTCCTTCGGTGCCTGGCTGGACGCAGTTGGCTATGCTCCAATCCAAGAAACTTTGGTGCGGCACATACGCACGAAGAAGGAAGCCGCTGTGTCAATGCTTCAAGCGGTACGATAGAGACGAGTTGCGCGCTCTGGCTCTGTTCGTAAACTGCCTTGGCCGCCAGATCAGTCCGGCCGCATCAGCTCGCACATTGGTCTGCCTTTGTTTCGTGTGTTTGGTCACAGGGAGGGTCTTCCTTGGTGGGATCCCTTTTGATTCCGGGAATCGTATTGATTTGCGGGGGGGGGCAAAGGGAAACAACCCAAAAAGCATCCACTAAAGGTTGTTCAAAAAGTCAATGTTCCGTGTCCCTGCTGACATCAACAAAATGCCGGGATCTCTTTCGCAATTATATTCGGCATTTAAGGGTCATCAAATTGGGCCAGAATCAAGCATGTTTTGTGGTTTGGAAAAGAACATCTGAAATATGAGTGGATTGGCCCAATCGCTAAATTGGTTTTCCCAAACAGTATAAAGATCAAGATCTCAGAGAGTTAGACACAGATGGCACTATTCCCTGTTTGTAAGTAAGGCAGGAGAAACCAGCATGAACATTGCGCCATGTACTTTCACCCAACTGCACCCCAATGCACCCACTGGGTGCCTCAAAATAAGGGAGCCCTCAAAATGGATTTCGGGTTTCCTGCCTTCAGCTTCCACACACAAAAGAGTACCGAGCCTCAAAGAATTAGACACTGGTAATGTTGCTCCCAGATCAATCAATCCCAACTCATTGATTTGGGGGGGTGTTCCCCACCAAAAAATTAAAACCTCCACCACACCATAGGCACCCCTTTGACCAAACTGGGGTTGATCCGGGCTCAACAAGACATGACCAACCAGAATCTGCTTTCTTCCATTTGCTTAAGCATATTGTTCGTTTTCCCCTGTTTTTAAAGGGAATCTATCACGCACTGCCGGAAATACGTCTTTTTTTTTCCAGGGGTCGAAAAACCAAATGGAAGTGTTTGATCCGAAGAACACTGCTGGACCTGTGGGTCTCTGTTCACATGGACGCCCATTTCCAGCCAGCCGAGGTCAACATGATCTTGCTGGTGCGATAGGGATGAGGGAATGCAGCCTGGGGGTTCCCGAAAAAAGAAACCAACTCGGGGATGGTTTTAGGGGTCGTTCCATTTCTCATGCCCCGATGTCGCACCAGCAATGGGTGTTTCTCAAAATTGTGAACCCCAGGTAGGTGGTCCCTTCTGGTTTCCCTTGAAAACCCGTCCAAAAGTGGGCCGACAAAACCCTGCACCATTTGAAACCATGGGAAACCGTTGTTTGTTGGTTTCCACAGGCGAATCGAATCATTCCAGGGTTTCTTAGGTGGTGCGATTCCTGGATTTCGCAACCATCCACAGTCTGTTTCTTGGTGGCTCCCAGCCATCCGGTTCCTTAGCGGTTTAGCCTTTTAGTGTTTAGTGGCAGTGTCCATTTAGCCCACTAAAGGTTAAACTTTTGGTTGGGGATCTGTCTCTCGCTCAAGCCGAGGGCTTGATCGTGGGCTGCGGCCTCGGCGGCGTCACCAGCGACGCCGACTGGAAGGAGCCGCGAAAACCGCCGCTCCGTGGCTCGCGGACCCGAGAAAACGCCCTGTCGTTGGAGTGATCCAGTTTTGAGGCTCCATGGGATCACCAGCCATACTCTTAGGTTGCAATATCTCAGGAAACCATCAGAAACCCAGGGAAACAGCTGGTGTTCGAAAAGAGCGATGCTTGAACAAAAATTGGAAATCAACCCCTAGACATGGTTGTTGGTGGGAAGCATTTGAATCATTTCTTGCTCATTGTGGTTTAGTGGTTGAAATCCAACCACTTAGCTGCTAAAATTCGAGACATGTTGCTCGCCTTCCAACGTCAACCCGGCTTTTAGGTTGCAATATTTCATTGGAGTTTTGAGGGTCCAGGTAGAGGGCAGCTAAAATGCCCAGAAGCTGTTCTCGCGGAGGAGCCTCGTAGCGTTCTCTTCGCAGTGCTCAGCGATGAGGCGTTCGAGGCACGTTCGAAAGAGAGAGAGAGAGAGAGAGAAACAGAGTGTTTTGGTGCAGAGCGAGAGAGAGAGAGAGAGAGAAAGATAGACTTCCATTTGCTTAAGGACATGTTTAATTTCCCCTCTTGGTTTTAAAGGGAATGTATCACTACTGGACTTGTTGTTGATTTTTTCCAGGGGTCTTAACCAAAAGGAAGTAGAGGGAGTGTTTTGGTGCGGGCGTGCCGTATATAAGGGCCAATCCTCACTTGAGCCACAATCAAACCCCGGGTAATTGGAGGGTAGTAAGGGACAATCCCAGGCATATGTGGGTGCAGCCGCCGCCTTAACTTTTTACATGGTTCCGGGTAGACCATTTTAGTACCAGGTTTTGATTGTGATTCACTTCTGGACTTTCGTCACTGTTTGGGTTTGGACCACTTTAGTGGCAAATCAAAATTTGTGCCATCCACTCGGAAAGTAAGAACCCATCAGGTTGGTTTGCATTGGTGAAAGAGCAGGGCATTTGGAATTTGAACCTTTGTTTTGAAGGTAAAAGGGAAGCCACACTTTTTCGCAACCAACGGTGGTTTGGATGTGAAATTTGAAGCCTGGCATTTGAAGGTGAATGGGACCCCTTCGCCAAACCCCCGGAGATTAGAGGGCTGTCTATCGATTGATTTGCACGTTGCACCATTCCCAGTCTCGCACGAGTGATGAATTTCGCTATGGCATCCCTCGCTTCGGAAACGACGGGTCAACAAAGCTCAGACTCTTTATGGCTGACACTCACCTTGGCACGGCGACGACACGACGTGGGAGCTTCGTCGGATAGCTGGAGTCGGCGGGGTCAGACACCCGGTGCCCTTTTCGGGTGCTTTTTGGGGGAACCCCCCTGACGAGTTTTAGCATCTTTTTTCCTTCAAGCAACTTGGTGGTTCCCAGCCATCCGGTTCCTTAGCTTAGACTTGGGTTCTTATTTAAATCACTAAAAGTCTAAAACTTGATCAGAAAACTGACAGCCCAGAAAACCATCCCCCCAAAAACAAGAACTCGAGAAAAGACACAGCCTTTTCCTAGGCGAGTTCTCTTGGCTGTCAGCCATGGACCCTTCACATGTTTGGGCCATTGGAAGCCACGGTAGAATCATGGAATCTGAGGGTTTTGGGTGTGGCTCAAAATTAAAGAGCTAAAATGTTGCAGGTTCTAGTCTTTGGTTCCATTTAAAACAAAATACCAAGGTGCAATTGTGGTACATGGGTTGTCCCACAGCCTTTTGGAAGACTACTTGCCTTTCCTCCTCCACTTCCACGCTTCTTGGTGGGAGAGTGGCCCTGCCCCAAACAAGGAAAAGGAAGCTGCACAGGAACCGGTCCCGCAGGCTCCTTCTGTTTCTTGGGCGAGTAAATATGGGTGTTTCTCAAAGTTGTGAACTCCGGGAGGGTGGTTCCTTGTGGTTTCCCTTTAAAACCCCTCCAACAAAGGGTCTCTACTTTTGAGAGCCGCGGTTGACTCAGAAGCTGAGCATAGTGTTTGGAGTGTACCCCTGATTCAAGCCACAAAAGCTTCCCACCACAAACAGCGGAGTCACGATCAAAGAGGCAAAAAAGGGGCTCGCCCATTTAGCTTTCCCTTGAAAACCACAAGAGAAGGTCCCCCCAAAAAAGAAAGATGCAGGTGGTCAATGTATCCAAAGCTGATGAATCAGGGCTGACGAGCTGGGAGAAGGGCGCACGCGCCCAGGCGATACCCACTTTTGTGTGATGTAAAACAAGGCTCATCTACCGTGGGAAGGTTCTTCAAAACGTCAAGAGGAGGAGATACTTGGCGTGTCTGGGACTTAGCTGAGTGATTAACTAGGCTCGCAGATGCAAGCTTAGTCCCAGACCAGCTAGAAGCTGACAGGCTTGTGGAAGACGAATCTTTTGAACCTCAACTTCCCCACTATGATTCTCAATTGTTCAGTGGCACCCTGTTTCCCATTTTTTTTGGTGGCTGCCCCACTAAAAATTCGGTTCAAGCCCCAAAAAGGGTTCCCTTTTTTTCCCGGGGTTACTGAACAACTAAGGATTGGAAAGCATTTTGTAAGACATAAACTCCCCACTGGGCTCGCCGGATTTCCTCGGTTCAAAAGTTGATCAATTGGTGGATTTCACATTCGAACGATCGCCACGGACAGGTCCAAAAGGGAGGAAATGGAGAGGTTTTCCAGTGCCCTTTTACCGTTTCATTTTTGGGGGAGGGTTCCCCTACTAAAATGGACAAAACCGGAAAAAATGGGCACCCTTGTTCTAACCTCTCTACTGGAGGACCCTGTTGTTTTCTTTCAAGACGGCCGGAAGTTTGGGGTTGGAGTCGTCCCTCACCAAACCGAGCCGTCGAAACGGCAACCAGCAAGGCGGCGATGAAGCAGGAGGCGCTGGACGTGGGCCGGGGCGTACCGCTGCTGCCAGAGGACACAGCACGCGAAAACCCGGGGTGGGTGGATAACTCGTCTGGTTTCTTGGGATGCGCGCCCCAAAATGGGTTTCAAGTTTGTTTTTGAGGGTTCCGCTTTTATGGGTTGGAAAAAGGAAACCAATGCCAAAAGACTGCATTGTCATTGTATTCCGTTTATTTTCCCCTTAAAACCAAGCAAACAGGGTTTCCCTAAACAAAGACAGACTCATGTGAGTTCCCTCTAAATTCACACCAAGAGGGCCCCTCAAAAAGCACACCGGCTTCCAGCTTTTCGGTAAGATCTGGGCTAAGATCTTGATGATGCGGGGCAAGCGGTGTGCTGTGTGGGCGGGCCAAAATCCCGGCTATGGGGTAAAATTCCCAGAGGTCATAACCCCAGTCGCAACCTTCTCATCATGGCTATCCCGTATTCTGCACCACCTAAGTATTCGCTCCCCCCTAACAATAAACACGGACCCCCCTATAAGTAAATACTGGATCGCTTCCCCTAACAATAAACACGGACTGCCCTATTAATACATACTGCCTGGGGGACGGGTGATATTGAGCTTTTCAAATGAGTTGTAGCACAAATTGTGCAAGGGAGAGGCTCTTCGTTTTTGTTTGGTTTCGGTCAGCACAGACAAGCGCAGTTGGTTTTAGGTCCTGGACTCTTTGCCTTCTGACAAGGCTGTTCCTGGTCTGGGCGATAAATCCGACAGTTTAGTACCGGCTTTGAATTGGCCTCTTTTAAAAGTAGTATTGGGGCCCCATTGGTTTCGGAAACATGTTCTTTTCATTTGCAGACCGAATTTGTTAATATGGTGGAGTGATTGCCGTGCCCCTTTATGCTTTGGCTGCGTTGTGGATCTAAAACCTTCAACTTGTGGGGAACATGTGGATTCCGGGAACACTCTTGAAACTGGTTTGAGGGACGTAAAATAAAAGAAAAAACAAACGCACATGGGCCAAAAGCCTGGCGCCCACTAAAACTGAAAAACCCCATATGAGTTATAATCAAAACCCGGGTAAGTGAAGGTTAGTAAGGGAAAGTCCCAGCCTCAATTGGTTGCAGCCTTCTCTGCAGTTCTTGACATTGGTTTGGGTACACCATTTTGATATCAGGTCTTAATGTTTGACTCATACTGTGGATGGTTGCGAAATCCGAAATCCATTTCGCACCACCTAAGAAACCCTGGCATGATGATTTGCCTCTGAAAAATAAAAATAACAACGGTTTCAACCATGGGCTTCAAATGGGTCTCAAAATTAAACAGGAGGGGCAAACCGCAGGTTTGGTCCATGTTTCCACTTACCAGGGCAAGCCATTTTGGAGTTCCAGTTTTTTGAGCCATTGTTGGCTGCGAACTCGATTTTCGTCCACCCACACTATGAATGTGGATTTCCCGGACCTCAGGGCCTTACGCCAGGAGCGCCTGGGGAAGGCCGCGAAGGCGCGTCGCTTCCCCGACGGGCGCAAGGCCGATGCATCGTCAGGGTCTTCCATTTGCGTAATACTCAGTGGTTCAAAGCGAATCGACCTTTTGACCTTTTTGTTTGTCTATGTTTAGTAGAGGTCCCAAAAGGTGATCACTTTTTATTTACAGGTGCTTTGGGCTGAGAATATCCTGGACCTTCAAGCTCCGGGGAATTTCTGGGTGGATTCCACTGAAACGATCGCCACTTGGGTCAAGGGAGGACATGGAGTGGTGCCTGCTGTTTCCTCTAAATACTTCCATTTGCTTAAGAATATGTTCTATTTTCCCCTGTTGGCCTAAAGGAGAATTTATCACGACTGGACATAGGTTCATTGGAGGGATTCACTCCCCAGATTGACTTAAACTCTATTGAACTTTGATTTTCGGTTTTGGGATCAAACAAATCGGAGGGTTCTGTGTTCCAAAATGGATGCCCAAAGAAGCGAACATTGCAGGACTCAGATGACTGGTTCGTGTGTTCAAAACTGACGTTTTAAGCTTTTGGCTTACCCGTTTTGGACCACTTTCAGAAACAAACCCAAAACGGTTCACTTGTTCATTCTGGATCCTTTGGGCAAGATCATGTGTGCTGCTCAAGCCTCTTTTTGGGCGTCAAAACACCGTTGTTTCTTCTCTTGCAAGGGTGGTCATGCACCCCTGAGACAATGACCGCCAAAATCAATGCTTTTCGGGTTCATGTTGATTTGCAGGATGACCCGACGCCGCGCCCCCACTTGGCAAGCCGCAAAGACAAGGAACCATGACCCACGCGAGTCTTTGTCCATGGCCCGTCCAGCCCCCACATAGGATGACACACCTGGCTTGTTTTGCGGTTGGTAAAAGGCTTTACCACATTTGTTAGGTTGGCTGTACAGTGGTTTGTTTGGCTTAGACCTCTAGGTTATTCCCAAGCCAAAAGAAGAACTATGACACGCGTTAGAACAGGCGCAAGCCGAATCCTGCAGAAAAACAAGAACCCAGTCAACTGATAAGCCCGCAAGGGTCTTTCACCCGCTCAACAGAAAACCGAGTCGCTTTATTTTTTGAGCCGCAATCAATACCCGGGTAGATGATCCGGTTAGTAAGGGACAATTTTCTTGCCATAAATAGCTGCGGAATTGTCCGCCTTCTTAATTCTTTACATGGTTCTGGTAGGATTTCACAACCATCCACAGAAGGGTATAACCGACCCGACCCGTGGTTCTGGGATTACGACCATTTTGGTACCGGGTTTTGACCAAGTGACTCTTTTGGTTGCCCTGTATCCCCTCAACCCTTTTCCCATGGACCTGGACTTGGGGCCATTCAAGTAGTTTTCCGCAACACCTTCCGGTCCCAAACCCTGGTGAACTTTGGTGCGTTTTGCCAAGGGATGTTAGGACTTTAACTTGTTGGCAATGGGTTTTGCCGTATTGAACCACTATTAAAGTTTTAAACTCTTAGGGGAGCAGAAAGCAACCGAGGTTAGTGGTTTGGACTGGCGGTTTGGATTCGGAGGTAAAAACTTGGTTCTAGGAGATAAATGGTTTCCCACCCTTCACCACTCAACCCCCGGGCCCGGAACCGAATGGGATATCCATGAGACCGGGTATCCAAAACCAAGCCGTCCATTGGTACCCTGTTGGGATGGAACACCAAAGCGAAGACGCCCCGGTTTTCTCGCTTCCGATCGAGTGGATTGACCGAAACAAAAGTGCCCATGTTCTTTGATCAAAGCCACTAAGATGGTCCAACCCCCCGAAAAAGTGACGATCAAGTCGACAAGTCCTAAACTGAACTCGAGCGAACTCCGAGCAGTTCCCCAAGAATGCAGGAAACAAACGTGCGCTAGAGATGTCACTGCACATGGACCTTCGGGAAGCTAAAAGGTGAGTATGTTGCGATCTTTCACTTCCACCCAGACATTTTGGGAGGCTGACTCAGAAAGTGAGTATAGCCATTGGCCTTAAAAAGGAAACAACCGGATTTTCAGGGAGTGAGTTTTCCATTTTGGGAGGAAATCTATCAAGAGGGAAACAAATCGCAATCAACTCCTGGACAAACATCTTATTATACTTTTCCAGAGATGTATTTTTTGTTCCAGGCGGCGAAAGCTCGGCAAATGAAACGCTGCTCGGTCCCCCAGTAGTGCCCTTTTCCCCTTTTTGGGGGGAGGGTTCCCCTACTAGCCTAGACTACCGAAAAAAGTTGGTACACTTATTCTAGCCTCTCTACTGGAGGACCTAGGACCACTAAACCAAATAAACAAAACTAACCATGATTTCCTGGGTGTTTCATGGTTTCCTGAAACGAAGGATCCCTGCCAGGGCCCTCATTCACTCAAACCGCGAGGTTTTGAGACCGGGTTTGAAACACCGATTCCCGGGGTGTCTCATATGGAGGGGTCGGGTCCATTGAGAGTGCCGGGAGCCTCTGGGTTGGATTCTGGGTTGGACACTTTCCCATTGGCATCAGCTTGAAGGAACGATGGTGGAAAAGAATCAAACAAATGGAAAAATGAACCAGATAGTTTGGAGAAGATTGAACCATTGAAATCCCCAAGAGCTGGGTGGCAAGAATGGACATGGAAGCGAAGCCTCTGGTCTTCCAATCGGATGGCAAACCAAAGTCTTCGGATCCAGGGAGCTGTGGATGGACAGAATCCATTTCGCACCACCCCAAGAAGCCATGGTTGGAACCATAACTGTGGTGCATTTTGCTTGGCTCTTAGGACTAACTTTTTGCCAACTAATGGGTTTTCCACTAAACCACTACAAGTTAAACTTTTAGCAGGGGAGCAGAAAAGAGATAACGTTTGTTGGTATTTACGTTGGAATCTATCATCATTCCCAAGAAGTTTCTGAACGGTGCGAGTTCTGGATTTCGCCACCATCCACAGTAGGTCCCAGCTAGGTGCCCATTTTAACCCCTTTTTGGGAGGGTTAAATCCCAGGAACTCACTCCCTGAGGGTCCGCGCCCTACCTACCTGGACCTTACCTTACCTACCTGGAAAACCTTGACCTTACCTACCTACCTTACCTACCTGGGGTCTCCATGAGCCTAAGCGGAGTCGCCATTTTGGGGACGACCCGTCGTCTCGAAAGCCGGGCGTCCGAGGCCCTGGCGATCTCCGTGCCGAGCCGTCGCCTCGCCCCCAAGGCCCCAGGCGCGTGTCCGCTGTGGTGCTTTGGGTGGGCCGGGGGGTGGTTTCGCGGGGCGAAGGTGTCCGGTGAAAAGGTCCTCTTCCGGTTTGCGGAATGCGGGATTTTGTTGGTTCAAAGGGTGTTTGTTTGTTGTTGGGTTTGTGTTTCGCTGGTTTTGAGACGAAAACACAGATTGCGATGTTTAAGCAATATATATAATATATATATATATATACACATATATAACAATTCGATGTGGAATCTGTCACTACTGGACATATTTTTTTCCAGGGGGCTTAGGCAAATGAAAGGTAAGAGAACCATGGCATGACCAAATTCGTAGGTCACGCCCAATCCTAAGAAAGAAGTGCTGCATCCTACTGCTGGACAAACTCCGCTCCGCACCAGTTGGGATGGATGAAACCATGCAGACCAGTTGTCTCAACCTGCCGGGATGGCACATGTTGGATATATGTTTCTCGGCACGATCATGGCTCCTGTCGTTCTTCACTTTGTTTTTGCCCAGTACAAATGAACAGAAAAAAGGAAGAAAAACAAACTTGCCAAGAATTAGAAACAAACCAATTGAACAGACACAAACACCTTGCCAAGTGAAGCTTGCCCTGGGTGTCCATGCGCCGAAAGTCAAAGTCAGCGCATCCCGCAGCCATGAGGTCCGGAGAGATGAAACAGGTACCGCACTCCCAACGAGCTCCTGGACTGTTTTTTTGGGTTGGGTTTGTACAGGGCTCCTTAAAAGAAATTCATTTTCCAACCATTTGAAACATGGACCGCTTTTTCAACACCAAAATAAGGGGACACCACCATTGACAAGTTGCAATGTTCAGGTGTATAATGTAAGGATCCCTGTTGTAGAACGTGTTTCTTGTGGCAAATACAACGTTGAGACGATTTCTGGCAAATCCCCTCAGGAAGTGTGCAAATATTGCAGGTACACCAAGCACACTGCACCATTGAAACCATGGTCAATTACGTCAAATTCCAGCGTTTCCTTCTTCCCTTTGCAATAGCCTCCACCGTACTTTGTTGGCCTTGTCACCTTCTCTCTCGATTCGACCTGAAGCCTGCAATAACATTGTGTCATTGGGAAATGACAATAGGTGTCCCTGTCAGGTTAGTTTGGTAAGGAATAGATGGCACTGGTTCAGATGGGTTTTATTCCTTCCATTTAGCGGGCAAACCCATCTATTTGTCCAAAAGGCCACATGGAAATGACAGTTTCCCCAACCGGGAACAAAAACCAACCACATCACTGCTTTGTCGGGGGTCACGGACCAGCCCGGTATATTGATAAGGGTCTTGTTCACTTGAGGACTCATAGGACAGGGGCCTGACTCTTCTTCATCGCCGCACCCCCGACCTCCGATATATCGCTGTCGGTTCCTCAATTCGCAGACGCTCGTTGCGTGGACCCACGCAGCATAAAAGCAAGCGAACAAGGAAAGCCCAATCAATGGGGTGGGGGGCGGGGCGGCCACAAATGCCTGAAATCCCACAAAAAACGGGACGTCCTCAATTGAACAACCAGGGGTTTAATCTGTGAAGATTTGACTTTCACTACGCCCACATCGCTTGCGCCTTGCCTTTGGCTCGAGCTGGTTAACCCGCCCCTGGCGCCGTGCTTGGCAACCCCGAGCGACCGGCCGGTCCTCAGCTTCCGAAACGGGGCCATTCACGTCCCCACCACAGCGTGCCAATGACGGCCTTGGAAAAGACCGCAGCGCTCCTGAGCGTGGTGGAGCAGGGTCGGGCCTCCCAGAGCGCCTATGGGCTTGACTTGTCGGGAATGGGACTACTCTTACCTGGAGTCTCCAGTCAGGACCCGTGAAAGCCGGGTCTCCACATTTCAACTGTGGGAGACTCCAGGTGGGTAGACCTGTTGGGTTTCGCCATGGGAAGAGCAACCAAGAAAAGAGGCACCTAGAGTCTCCATGACCCCTAGAAAAAGGGGTCATGACCCCTTAATTTTAGACCATGACCAACCATTTGTTTAAAGGGTCAGAAGGAGAGTCTAGGCAGGCCTTTTTTTGGGTTGACTTTTTTCCCCAACACGAAGGACCTGAAGGATGGAATTCACTGGGCTCCAAACCTGGCCTGATGTTGAGTTCATTTGTTTGAGGGAATCAGGATCTCTTTTGCTGGGAACAGAGCAACCGAGGACCGAGCTTCCCGGTGTAGGTTGAATGAAACGGTTTTGGGGATTTCAGAAGAAAGGAAGCCATAGGCATTCATTCCTTGCCTATCGAACCAGCAAGACAAGTACCCTGATTCCAATTCCCCTTTCTTTTTTTTTGGAACGAACAAAAATGTGAGCCCTACGGTCTGGGAAGAAAACCAACAGGAAAAAGACAACGGCTGGGTAAATAAAACAGCCGTGCTTTTGCTCGAGAGTTTCATGTGGGTCAGCCATTCCTATCGGTTGAATCCTAGCAAGCTCCCTGTGGCTGGGCTTCCGAGTTTCAGGGATGTTAATGGAGCAAACCTTGCGTCACGACACTGGCCCGATGTTCCTTCAACCGTTCCTCCCTCAGAAGAACCCGACAGCCACGTGACATGTGGATGTTTCAGATGCTCCCGCGAGGTACTCGTGAAAATCCAAATCTTTCTTCAGGTTTCGGAAAAGCGCAAGTCTGGTACTAGGTCCCCCAGTAGTGCCCTTTTACACATATTTGGGGAAGAATTCCCCTACTAAAGAAGACTACCAAAAGAAAAACAAGTGGGTGCCCTTCTTCTATCCTCTCAAATCTGGAGGACAAATCTGGTAGGTCTCCGTCTCTATTTTCTCCTTGGGAAGGCGGGGGCCCACCACCCATTTGCGTCCACGTCAGGCGGGCACCACGTTGCGTGTGTTCTTTTGGTGTTACGAACACATCGCTGCTCGGTGCTTTGCAGCTGTTCCTTAACACGCAAATATGTGTGTGTGTGTGTGTGTGTGTGTGTGTGTGTGTGTGTGTGTGTGTGTGTGTGTGTGTGTGTGTGTGTGTGTGTGTGTGTGTGTGTGTGTGTGTGTGTGTGTGTGTGTGTGTGTGTGTGTGTGTGTGTGTGTGTGTGTGTGTGTGTGTGTGTGTGTGTGTGTGTGTGTGTGTGTGTGTGTGTGTGTGTGTGTGTGTGTGTGTGTGTGTGTGTGTGTGTGTGTGTGTGTGTGTGTGTGTGTGTGGTGTGTGTGTGTGTGTGTGTGTGTGTGTGTGTGTGTGTGTGTGTGTGTGTGTGTGTGTGTGTGTGTGTGTGTGTGTGTGTGTGTGTGTGTGTGTGTGTGTGTGTGTGTGTGTGTGCGTGTCTTAAATGGTGCCCGTTTCAAGTTGGTCAAAGTGACAACAACTGGACAGCCATAATTGTCGCGCGTTTCAGATCGTTTCAGGCTTGTGAACGGGAGCCCAACAGCAAAGCCATTGTGTTCGTGCGATTCTTGCTTACTCAATGGAAATGGTGCCCTCCATTTTACTATTTCTGGGTTGACTGAACATAACAGAATCTGAGACTATCATTTTCTGCTCCCCGATGTTGGCCCCTCGCAAAGTAGAAGGCTGTAGGGTGCCTGACGGCTCAAGTGTATCCAGTGAACAAAAAAAACACAAAGAAGGGCCCCTTTCCCAAAAATGAGTCGCGAGATTCGCAGTCTGCTTCTGACCAATGGGCAATGACCCCATTTTGAAGGGTCAGAAGGAGACTTCAGGTACTCGTTATCTATGGTCTCACGTGCCCAAAGCGACTCGACATTTTGACTTCTAGGCTTTACCCTTGATCCATTTTTTTACCCATGGCAAAAAGCGAAGCTCTTGTTTCCAGGTCCCCTTGTTGGTCCATGTGTTTCTGAACCCAAAAGGTTAACCTCTTCTAGGTCTTCCAGTAGTGCCCTTTTCCCCTTTTTTGGGGGAGGGTTCACGAAAATAGACTACAGAAAAAGAAATCGGGCACCCATATTCTAACCTCTCTACTGGAGGACCTAGTCTTGTTTCCAGGTCCTCTAGGCCGCTGAGTGGTTCATTGCAGCCCGAGGCAGAGACGCCTTCCTGAACCAGCTGAGCAGCCGTCGCCGCGCCGGCGACTCTGACTCGCGTCTGCGCAACCGCGAGGACCCGAAACACGATCCGCGGATTCTTGGAAGGGCCCAAGCGCGGAAGAGATTTGTGAACCAGGGCCAAATTCAATGGGGGTGTCCTTCAGAACATGAAATTTTCCGTAGGGTGGGCCAAATACGTCACAGGGTCCCCGGACATATGTTTTTTCTGGCGAATGTTTTTCCCCCGGAGGAATAATTTCGAGGCCTATTTCGGGGGGATCTCCCCAAGAGGTGAAAGCCGAAATTTTCCGCACAACGAGAATTTTGTGTACACCGCGGAAAGAACCCCATCGAGGGTCGCCGTAGAATTTTTGCGCTCCGCGAGGATAAGTTTTTGTAAAGTTGCTGGGCTGTGGTTTGCGCGGTTTCTCGGAAACCTGTACGAGTTTCAAAGCTAAAAGCATTGAATGAGCTTCCTCGCGTTGGGAAGATGTCTTGCCTGCATTTGGCTTGTCTGCCCAGCCAGATGAAGTTGACCATTGGTGACTGGCTGTGATGTGAAGCTTGTTGATTTCATGGGCCCGATATTATGTTGACTGTTCCTGATTGTGAAAAGAATCATGGGAGGGTTGTTGTACGTTCAAAACTCCAGAAGGACCCCCAAAGGGATGTGTTTCCTTTCGAATTGCCTTTTCATCTGCCCCCCTTTTTAACAGCAGCTTCGAAAACAGAGACACTATGCTGCTGGGTTCTTGGACAGTCTTCCCCGGTGCTGTCCTTCGCGGAAAGAATGCGAATCTCATTGGCGCAAAGCTCGCAAGCTTCCGGGTGAGTTTGCTTGGGCTGCGGATGTCGAGATTTGAATTGCAGGTCATGGAACGAGAGGGATGTCCGTGTTTGTGTGTGTGTGTGTACCTAGACTCTCCATGACCCTTTAAAAGTGGGGTCATGACCCCTTTCTTTTGGGTAATGACCCCACTTGTCAAGGGTCATGGAGACTCCAGGTAGGTAGGTAAGGTCAGGTAAGATCAGGTCAGGTGTAGGTACTGTGGATGGACGAATCCATTTCGCACTGCGTAAGAAACCCAATAATGGAATGATTTGAATCCCCTGTAAATACCAACAAACAATTGTTTGAACCATGGTTTCTAAGTGGTGCAGAATTTCGTCCATCCACAGCATGTCTGTGTTTATGTGTGTAGTGTAGGTAAGGTCAGGAAAGATCAGGTCAGGTCAGGTCAGATAAGGTAGGTAGGTAGCTCCCCACCAGCGTGCGGAGCCAAAGTTTGCCATTTGGGGAGCGGGGGGTTTGACCTCATGACTTGCCTTAGGGCGCCATTCAGGTCAACCCCCCCTTTCCGCCTTTCCGCCTTTCCGGAAACAGGTGGTTTGCCTTAGTTCAGAGGTATTCCTGACCTTGGAGCCCTTTTTTTTTGAGGGGGGGGGGGGGGGGTTCCCCTTTAAGGTCGACCCACCAAAAGAAGGATGCGCTTTTCCTTGTTTTTTCCGCAGGGTTGCTGAGCATCTGAGTCCCCTCTTGGTTGTTTTTCAGAACACTTTGTGCGGCAAGTTTGAAATGGGCTTTCCTTGAGGTGGAGTGATGCAAGGGGGCACATCGCAAATACCAAAAGCACATATGGTTCCGAGTCCAAAAGGAAGCGAAACCCAAGAAATCCCTAAACTCGTCTTTTTTGGGTGTCATTTTTCGGGATACACCTTTCTTCGCGGTTTTCAGGCAAAAAACAACGGAAGAACAACCACGGTTTTGGGGCTCGCCGTGGTTTCAAGCCCCGGGCACATTTTGGGAAGCACGAACGTTTGCATACATCCGGAAAAAAATCTGTCCAGTGATCCCTTTGCGGCTTTGCAGTTGTGGCCTTGACGGTGTTGCCTCACTCGGCCTTAGGGCATACTGTATGCTTACCCCACCCCACCCCACCCCGGCCCTGGCTGAGCACAGGAGCCCCGGGGCAAAGTCTCCGACTACGGCACCGAGAGGTTCTTGTGGAACAATCGGCCAGGATCCCAGAGAGTAAAAACCGGCAGAGGTACTTTGGCGCATTTTGCTCGGCTGTTAGGACTTGGGGCCTTTCGAGTTTTCCGTAACACCTTCCGGTCCCCAGCCATGGTTAACTTTGGTGTGTTTTGCTTGGATGTTTGGACTTTAGTTTTTTGTCAATATAATGGGTTTTCCATTGAACCACTAAAGTTAAACTTGGTCCTTGTGATACTGTGGATGGTTGCGAAATCCAGAAATCGCACCACTTGGAATCCATGGTTGAAACCGTAACGTTTGTTGGTGGTTACGTTGGGGACTCGAATCCCACACCAGGGTTTGCTCGGTGGTGCGAGTTCTGGATTTCGCATCCATCCACAGGTCTCCTTCGGGGGCTCTGCCTCTTTGTTCTTGTCCGGAGCTTGTTGTTGTCGTTTTTGGATGTGAAATGCGCATGTCTGTGTTGCTCGAAAAGAGAAAAACAACAAACCAGTTCCAACAAACAGTGCCCAGGGAAGACCTAGAGCCTCCTAAAGTTGCTGGCAAGTTACCATGGATTTGTGGTGTGGGGTCGGCTTACTTGCAATATGGCGAACGGGGCATCCACCAGACCATTTTGGGTGTCCCTGTTTGAGGGCACCCTTTTTGGGGTTGCTTTAAAGGGAAACCAACAGGACCACGGAAGCCATGTTTGGGGGTTCCCTCTTGTAAGAGACAGCCATTGATGTCCATTTGCTGAAATGAAGATGTTTTCCTTGCCCCTGTTGGTTCTAAAGCGAAGCACTTTCACTACTGGTGGACGAAATCCGTTCGCGCCATTTTGAAACCATGGTTGAAAACATTGTGTGTTGGTATTAGCTCAGAGGCATCCCTTGCCCCCAAAAAGCATTGGGAGGGCCAAAAGGCCCGGCTCACCATCTAGGTCGTCAACTGTTGTTCCCTTTTGATGGGGGCTCCCCACTCAAACACGTGGCCCCCAGAGATGACTGCACTGGGTATACCACATTTCTTCGGGCATCTTTGACTGACCGACATCTTCATGGACCTCCAAGGGTTAAGGCAGAAGCCAGGGGATAGAATTCTCCAGTTCGCTTCCCGGAGGTCCATGGGCGTCCGTCGAATCCATTTCCCTGGGTTTCAAAGTAACCAACCGCCCGATAACTCCAGGAAAATGGCTGGTGACCTATGGGGGCAACTGGGATCCATGTGGATGGACGAAATTCATTTCGCACCACTTTGAAACCAGAGGAACCCACGGTTTGTTTCGTTTCTACAGGGAAGTCATCATTCCAGGGTTTCTTAGGTGGTGCAGGATTTCGTCCATCCACAGTATCGCACAGATCTTGGCATGCGGCGTCTCCCTGAACTTTGGCCCTGCCGTAGTCCTTTTGGAGGAAGGTTGCCTTGCGCCTGGGGCACAAAACCGCGAAAGTGCAAATGCCAAAAAAGGGAGAAGGGGCTCCGGGAAAGTGCAGCCCCCAAAAGGGTGGGGTCATCTTGACCAGGGCACTGTGGACATGGTGCCCTTTTGATTCCCGGCAACTGGGGGGCTCGGAGGATTGACCAAGAAACGAGCTGGATTCGGGGGTTGCCGGTGTGTTGGGCATGCGTTTTTCGTTTTTTTCGTCGCGTGCGTTGGACCCATTCCCTCAGCTGACCTCACAGCGCCAAAAAGCGCTCGCATGACTCGAGCGCATGACTCGAGCGCCAGGGAGTGCTACGGCACCAAGTTCCACGTGGAGGTTTTGTGCGACAATCAGGAGGAGGTTTTGAGCCAACTGGCGCAAGGCGCGAGGTTGGGCTGACCAGCAAACCCATGATTGAGCGATGTAGCTGGGAGCTGCTACCCAAGGTTGTGTCTTTTCTCGGAGGGCACTCCCTTTGCTGTGGGTTTAAAAGGACACCAAAAGGAAAACCGAAGAAATTTTGGGTATGGGTTGATCTGAAGTTGACACGATTCAATCCGATTAGTTGTGGGCTATGATCTGAGCTCTTTGTGTGGGACAGGACTTGTTCAGTAGAAGATCCAAGTGGGCGATCGACCAACGTGTTGTGACAAATTCAGGTTTACGGAAGACGGAAAGGCTGTCTAGGCGTGATTCCGGCTTCAACACCCCAGACCCCAGCAAGGTGAAAGATTCAAAGAGCTCTCTGTCAGGCCTCACACCTGTATGTCAAAACTCAAAGACCGACAGCTCCTGCATGCTCACCGATCCGTGATAAACCGGACGAATTAGCCCATGATGAACGTTTTTATTCGAGGTTCCATAGTTCGTGTCGGTGGAGCATAACAATTACGTAGTGCGAATATGCGGGTGTGTGTGTGTGTGTCAACATAGGGGGACCGCGAAATTCACGTGGAACCCGACAAAACATGCAGAGGAGTACCCTTTGGGAGCTGGAACCCAAAAAGGCTCCATCTTAATTCGACGTTGTGGGGGAGGAATTAACCTTGCGAAACCGAGGGCTCAACTATTCAACTTCAGAAACCCCCCAAAGAATCTCGGGTGGATCCTTTGGCTGGGCCGCTGAGCTGTGGCCGTTGGGGAGACCTGTGGATTGCGAAAATCCAGAACTCGCACCACCGTTCAGAAACCCCTGGTTTCTGATGATTCCCCAACGTAAATACCAACAAGCAATGGTTCCCCCTTGTTTCTCGGGTGGTGCAGGATTCTGTGCATCCACAGTAGGTAAGGTCAGGTAAGAACGGTGTCCTTTGCTTTCAAAGTGGTGCGAAATGGGACTCAAAAAAAAGAAAACCAAAAGGAGAACCACATCCCGAGAGTCTCCATGACCCCTAGAAAATGGGGTCATGACCCCTTAATTTTAGGCAATGACCTCACTGTTTAAGGGTCATGGAGACTCTAGGTCTTCTTTTTTCTTTTGGGGGGGTCCCCTCAGAAAGACACCCAAATAAGGCCGTTCCCCCTGACATCCGAGAAGAATCGCGTCAGAAGCTCGGGCTTTCTTGCCAGACGCTTCGCGACTGCACGAGCGCTGCTTGGCTGCTTGAAGGTGGCGTTGTTCTGGGAATACTTAGGGTCCAAGGGGCTCCTGGGGAGTCTTCCATTTGCTGAAAGGCACTCGCAACACCATTTGCCAGGTCTGTCCTCTTTTTTTTAGGGAGGCCCGCCAAAATTTTGCAGTTGTCCTTGTTGTTTCCCTTGAAAGCCATCCAAGGGTACGCTCAAAAAAGATACCCACCCATGTGTTCTTGTGCTTGTGTTTTGCCGATGCGGCTGTCACAGCCATGAGCTTGTTGCTTTACTTGTCCTTGCCGGGTGGATTGATCCATCGTGAGACATGGAGGTGTTGGGCCGCTTCGCTTGTGAGACCAAAGGACCCCGCCCCTAGGTGACAAAGCCGCGAGGATGAAACGTTCACTTTGCCGTGGATGGTTGCGAAATCCATTTCGCACCACCTTGCAAACCCTGGCCAACAAGCAACGGTTTCACATGGGTTCCAAGTGGTGCCGGAGTTCGTCCATCCACAGTATCACAAGGAGGTCATTTCCATCAACCGCGACTTATGACTGATCTTTCCCTGTGCCACGCCCAGAATTTGGCTACATCACCAAGTTCAATTCCAAGGCCGGCGGGGATGTGTTTGTGTGTTTCTTGGGAGGAATGTGGGGGGGAGTTGCCTTCTCTTTGCTCGCGTTTCGTTCATGCTCGTTTGGATGCCATTGTCAGAAGTGAGACCTGCATGTTGGGATCTGTTGGCTTGAGTCACTATATAGTTTTACACCGACAATCCTTGCTTCTAGAACCCACGACACAGAAGCATTTGCCCACTTAATGTTGACCCAGGATTAATAAACTGGTCCCACTATTGGGGGGGTGTTCCCTCCCACAGTGATGGATCCCCACTAAAAGGGGACACCCCCTATTAATCAACCAGGGGTTTATTAATCCGGGGTTGACATTACCAATGGATCGCAGACAACCAGAGGTTTCGCCGCCTGCCCAGCTGGATCGTTTTGAAGTGGGGTCCCGCTTTTTCATGACAGGGTTTCCGCGCCGTTTGTCCGAAACACGCCACGTGGCGCTGGCTGGAACGTGTTCACTCAAGTACGGAGACGTGCACTGCGGCGGAGCTCTCTCCGCAAGCAAAACTCTGCCCAATGGCTCGTTTTAGGTTTATTTTTATTTCTGGTGACCAAACCGTCCCCCAAAAAACGGGCCAGTTGTTTTTTGGCAAACCCATGGGATCCAGAGAGCCACCAGACCCCTACAGAACACCTCTCTCGCACAACCGAACCCCCCCAGAAAGGGCCAGGGAGGGCCATCAGCAGCCTGGAGGCTTAAAGGCTTGAAATTCTTGAGCCCTGGCGGAGTTTCTGGAAACCGGAGCAAAAAAGTCGTTAGACCTTGGGCAAAGGATCCTCAGCGTCCTGAAAACCGATTCGGGTAGATGAAGGTTAAGGGATAAGCCCCGCCACAAATGGGTGCAGAGTTGTTCCCTCTATTGAAGCATGGTTCTGGGGATCGACAGTTTCAATCTCAGATTTGATGATTCTCACCTGAAGTGAGCGGAAGTGACGTGTGCCAGAAGTGGAAGCCTAGCCTTGATTTGCTTCGAGCAGCCTTTTGTTGTTGCGTCAACCCTACAGCTTTCATTTGCTGAAACGAATACATAATATGTTGCTTATTGTCCCTCGGTGGTTTTTTTTTCATGTCCTTTCTTTTCTATCTCTTTCATCTCTTTCACGGTCATGAACAGAGAGAGGGTAGACGGTGTAAAGAGAAGGAAAGAGGCTGCCAGCCAATCGAGACCCAACAAAGGAAGGGGATTGGCAGGCTGGTGATGGAGAGATGAAGCACATGGCATGATTCTTTATCAGTCCCTTCATTATTACTTGGTTTTCGTGGAATGCCATTGTCACCTTCCTTCACTCACTTCCCTTAATCTCGACCTTTCATTCTAGAGATCCATTCCTAGACTTCTTCGCTGGTTAGCAGATGAAGATGTCATTCGCCATCCTACTGTGGATGGACGCGAAATCCAGAACTCGCACCACCGTTCAGAAACCCTGGAATGATTTCATTCCCAACGTATATACCAACAAACAATGGTTTCCCACGGCTTCAACGTCATCAACATGTTAGTCTGTTTCCCTTTATCACTGTCTTCAAACCCTTCCAGGTAGTGGTTAACCACCGAAGACGAGGGAAGGTAATACAAGGAAGGTTTCCCACGGTCTTCATTCCGTCTCCTCTCCATTCACTACCTGGTTCATCCCTTCCCTAATCTATCGCTGCTGGACTGGACATAGGTGCTTTGCAGGGGAGTTGAGCAAATGGAAGTAGTAAACAGAGGCGGCATTTGGAAAAGGGACACCCCGGAAACTGTCCGTTCAAGCTGTTCTTTGATTCAACGAAATGAACAAGTGCATTGTTTGCCAACAGACTCGGTGGAAACACCCCAATGAAAAATAAATCTGTACCATGTTGGGTCAGGTCCCAAGAGCGTTCCGCAGTCTTACCTTGGACTGGTCTTGGAAACAAACGGCTTTCCATGCAACCTGGGGTGGATGCATAAATGCTGCAAGTAAACCAACCATGCCCACCCACAAACCATGGTAAACGAGGGGGTGTCCTTGCAATATTTAGGGCATCCACCTTGCCACAGGTTCATGTTGCTCTGAAACAATTCGGACCCGTGCAGCGACCAACTGGTTTTTGCTACTTGACAAATGTCCTCTTGATGCTTGGATGAGTTCACCATGTTGTTCCGGAGCATGTGCGCTGATTGACGGTTGTTGGCTGCTGGGTTTCAGAAAAGGCGCCGATGACAATAACCCGTCATGAGTCCCCCAACTGAAAAAAAGGCAAGCAACATGTTCGAGATGGGTTTAGGCTACAACAACGCTCGCTCAGAACCCAAAAAGGGATCCCTTTCGCACAAGGAGGTTCTGCAAATGGCCGTTCATCTGAGGGCCTCCTTTGGTGCTTGGGGGCGACCCCCATTTGAGCCACACTCAAAACCCGGGGGCAGTCCCAGCAAGAAATAGTTGCGGCCGGCTTCTTAATTCTGGAAGCGTGGTTCTTGGATTGCGACCATTTTAGTACAGATCGGTTTTGATTGTGACCCCCATTTGCTTGTTGACCTCCACTTCACCTCCCTTCCCCCCCCCCACCAAGCCGCCCGAAGCCGCCCGAAGCCGTCGCTTTGCCGTCGACGCCAAAGCCGAAGCCTTCGCTGCGAGGACCAGATCTGCACGGGGCAGGCGGTGCACCTGGCCGCCAGCCGCGGGCACCTCATCTTGGCCCCTCGGAGACCCGAGCGGTCGACAGATCGAGTGGGTGGACGCTGGCGGTCCAAGAAAACCGGCTGAAAACCGGAGCCAGAAACAAGTGGTCCCCCCATCCAAACACCCACTTTTTCCAAAGTATTTTGTGAAAAGCCTGGGCTTCCATGGTACATAGCTTCTCTTTTTAGTAGAGGGTCGACATGAGACCCTAAAAAAATAAGAAAGGGTATTTGAAATAGGGGGTAAAACGGGCTCAGAATGCGGGCCCGCAGATTTGGTGCTTTCTTAGCTTCGGAAAACGAAGAAAATGACAAAGGCATCCAGTGGGTTGGCGGGCGGCTCACTCTTCCTTTCTTGAATGAGACGTGGGACCGACAAAATTTGTTTGGTTTCCCTGTAGAACCGGAACAAAATGGAGGGTACCGACTCGAAAAAGACGAGCCCCCAATTTGGGTCCGCGAAATGAGAGAGAGAGAGAGAGGGATTGAGAGAGTTGGACCTGTCCATGCGTTCGCATCCTTTTGGTGTCCGTTTAAATGTAATCCAAAGCAGTACCCTCACAAAGGAAAGACCGTCCAAATACACGGACCCGCAGAATGGCGTACACCTTCCCTTTTGAAAATGGTTAGCTTTGCTGTTTACCCGCTTGGGGGACTTACAAACGCAGCAAGTGGGTTTTGACCATGCCTACCACCGCGCGATTCGTTTCGTACTACCTAAGTTTGAGGTTCGGTATATTTTCAGTCTACGGTCAAGGCCTTTCTGGGGATGAGTTTGGTAATGCTGACCCCTGAATAACCCTCCCCACTTATGATTGAAGGGGGTTTCCTTTCCTAGGTCTCCCAGTAGTGCCCTTCTCTCCCCTTTTTTGTGGTTCCCTTACTAAAATCAACCACAGAAAAAGGGCAGCCTTACTCTAACCTCTCTACCGGACCTAGTTTTTAGTTGGAGTGCTTTCTTCCAGGGACCCCTTGATGAATACCTGAGGGCTTAGTTCAGGTCAAAGCACCAAAGTACGAGGAAAAGGCATTCGCCACGAATACCGAATACCCCATGTCATTGGGGAAAAGCCGATTGTCCCATGTGCGGGTTGCCATAATCTTTGGCTTGGTTGAGAAGCCAAAAGGAAGGCCACGATTTGGGTCCAAATCCCAAGTTTGAGACGTCACATGAGCCACAATCAAAACCCGGGTAGATGAAGGTTAGTAAGGGCCAATCCCAGCCACAAATAGCTGCGGCCGCCTTCTTAATCCTGTACACTGTTCTGGGTAGACCATTTTAGGACCGGGTTTTGATTGTGGCTCACATACTTAAGTTCATGGCGGTGTGGGTGAAACGCCAAGCCAAACGAGAAGAAGGTCTCTTAGACAGATCCCCACCCTCTCCTATTTCCGGCCCCAAGTAACCTCTAGGTAACTGTGAGCTTTACCTCTAGGGTTTTCCATCACCATATGTGTGGCTTGTCCCTTTTTGCCCCTGTTTTCTGGTGGTTTTAAAGGGAAACCAAAGGAAAGCCGCCAATGTGGGGAAAAGACGCACCCATATGTTACCTCTAGGTTTTACTAGAGGTATGATTTCCCCTATAGTGGCGACACGCATTGCACTGAGAAGTCCAAACGTGAAGTCACATTGAAGGAACGTGTTTGGCATTTGGGGGCGTTTCATTTTTGAGTTGGTACCGGTCTTAAAGAGAAACCAAAAGGACAAAGAAAACCATTTCGAGGCGGATCCGGAAAAAAAACGACACGCGTGTTGCACTCAAAGTAGTTGGTCACTAGTCAACCAGAGGCTGGGGAGTTGCCACTGGTTGCATTCCCTTTTTCCATTCGAAACCCACCAAAACGGGGGTACCCTTGAAAAAGATGCTCAAAAGGAAGATTGCTGGGAATCCCGTTGTTAACACAAAGAGCTTCGGTGTCTTTCTCACCACCCCGAAACTAAACTTACCCCAATGCCAGCCTTTTGACACATAGAAACCACACCAAGAACCATCAAAGCCAATTCAAGCCTTTTTGGGTGCACAACTGTTCATCCTTCTCTAAGGTTCTAGGGGTAACTTCCATTTCCATTCTTTCCAGGGATCCGAGTCTTTCTAGAAACCCACCAAAGATTCTGGGGAAATGGCGATCGGTTTGTGAGAAAAGAACGATGGCTGAAAAGAATGGACAAGGAAACTTTGGTGCATGTTGCTTGGCTGTTAGGACTTGAGAACTTTTTGCCAACTAATGGGTGTTCCACAAAACCACTAAAAGTTAGTCACTTTTAGCAGGGGAGCAGAAAGCAACTGAGTACGGTAATCCCTAGAGGTAAAGCCCGTGCCAGTTCCTAGAGGTTACTTGGGCTCAATGATCCGCGCAGCGTCACTTCTGACGCCAAGTGAACATGCAAAGACTTGCCGCGGCCGCCGTGTCTTCGACAGACCAGGTTTCAAGATCCAGCGAGTTGTGCAGAATGAGATGGTGTTCGGGAGGATGTATTTAGAGGTCAAAGTGTACATATTATGCATACATTCTAATATGTGGTATTATGTTATGTACTATAGTATTATATCATGTTATGGTATATCGTATTGTATGCACTTATATTGAATGTCAAATATACAGGAAGATAGATGAGTACTTGTTTCCATGTATATGAACTGTACATGAGGTTGTCTGTTCTGTTGCCTTCGAAAGAGACGGAAGCGGAAGCTCCTTATTTTGTCCAGAGGAAATTGCGAGGCCTCAGACGCTTGAATCAGGTGGAGTGCTTAGTAAGTGGTTGTTGCCCTTTGTTGGAGCCCGCTTCAAAAACTTACAACCACTGTGAGCGGGTGATTATCATGGCACTACCCACTAAACCACCAATCCAAGCCACCAATTTCAGGGAATCCATCGCTACTGGAATTACTGTGGATGGACGAAATGCTGCACCTGTTGGAATCCATGGGAAACCGTTGTTTGTTGGCAGTTACAGGGGAATCATCCTTTCAGGATTTGCTAGGTGGTGCAGGATTTCGTCCGTCCACAGTATTTTGAGGCTTGTTGGAAAATACTTAAGGAATGGAAGAAAGAAAGTGGGCTCAAGACAGGGCGGCCGATCAAAGCCACCGTCGCTTTAGGTGGAGCTGTTGCTCGAGAAGCGTGCCAGCGTGAACAGCCGCTCGTCTTCCGAGTCAGCACCTCCGACAGGGCTCAGATGCTATGAGCTACTTGGGTCTAGGTCCCCCAGGACAAAAAGGGGAGCTCCGAGCAAAAACCAGGGGACTCACTAAATACTTCCCGTGTTCTGCGAGAAACAGAGCAACACATCGTTTTGACCGTGGCTATCGGTTAACTTTCTGTGCCTGACCAAGGTGGCTAAACCGTGGATACATCATGACCAGGTGAGCCACGTGCTCAAAACCCGGAAAGATAAAGGTTAGCAAGGGAAAATCTCTTGCCATTAGTGGGTACCTTCGCCGATCGGTTTTGATTGTGACTCATCTGACCAGCGACAAGCAGCCTCAAAGTTCAACCCTTTCACGCGATGAACAGGACAACCAAAAGGCAACAGCCATTTGTCTTGGGGGGGTACTGTTCAGGTGGAAAACATGGGAGCCCCTGTTAGAGATCCATCTCGGCGAATGAACTCATGAGAACTTGACGGAGGAGAGTTGTGTTTTTCAGGGGATGCTCAGGCGAGGTGCACAAGAAGACCTGTTGGGTGGCTTGGGAGTTATCAAAGTTCGGAAGCTTACCAGCATGTGTTTCTTTGACTCAGTTGTTCAGTGGCACCCTTTTTCCCTCTTTTTTGGTGGCTGCCCCACTAAAAGTGGTCTTCCCCAAAAAGGGTTCCCTTTTTTTCCAGGGTCACTGAACAACTGAGTTGAGGAACGGAGTGCCTTGAGGTTGTTTCTCCGGTTCTAGGTTCTGGACGTTACTATACGAACTCAGAGCGCTGCTGGAGGTTTGTGTTTGCAAGCTCCGGATATCTCAATCAATAATGCGTTTGTTTGCTGACCTAGCGTCTTCTTCGGATTAATCTGGAGGAGCCATACTGCATTCCAGGACTTCTCAAATCTATTAGTTCCCCACTAAATAGAGCAGGGCTGCTTGCCCAATCGCTTGCCCAATAAAGACGGTCTCGTTTGCCGACAAAGAGTTTTGCAGGTCACTGGCCGTTGGCGTGGTTCCCTCCCGGTACAATTCGGCGTTTTTTTTTTGTTTAGTCTCATGTGCCCTTCAGGGACGGAACTTCCCCAAAGCCCAAGTCAGGGAGTGAGGTTTCAAACGTTCCGTGAAATGATTTAACTAGGTCCCCCAGTAGTGCCCTTTTACCCTTTTGTAGGGGGATGGTTCCCCCAATAAAATAGACGACAGAAAAAAGGGGTACCCTTATTCTAACCCCTACTGGAGGACCTAGACAACAAAGAAACTTTAGGGCTATTTGGCAGCGGTTCTTTGGGACGTATCTTTTTGGTGGAAACTTTGTGGATGTTCCATTGGACCCACAAAAAGTTGAGCACTTGTTGCAGAGGGCTCACCAGCAACCAAGGAAAGGGTTTGCTCCATTCAAATCCACTGCTCAGGCATGGTGCGCAGAGATGGGTATGAGCACTACGACGTCTTCCACGCTGCAGTCTTTAAGGAGAATCGAATCGAGTTACGGCTACAGCAAAGGTTTGCCTTCTTTCTCCCATTGCCAATGATGTGGGGGTATGAGGTCGAGGTCCAGGTTTGGTATATATTTACCACCATCTACTTAGGTCGGGGAATCGCTCAATGGTTTGCTTTGCCGTGTAGAAACTCACAGAGCGGAAGAATACAACCACGACTTTGATGGCTTATTCAGCAATGCAAAGTTGGCACAGCCATCCACTTAGCGATTAATATTCCAGTAATTGCAGTAGTGTGCGGTTTCTTTGGCCGCGTGGAAACCATAGCACCCTGTTTGCTGTGTTTCTTGGAGGGGGAAGCTGTTCCCAAATCGCAAAAGAAGGCCCCCCCCTTCTTTTTCCCATGTAAACTCACCCGAGGTCTGGACTTCTTTTCCCAGATTGGATATTTGACTTCAGACGCCCAGTCCAAAAACCACACAACCATGTAAGACAGTGGCACCCTTGCTGTTGTCTCCCTCTTTTCCCATGCAAACTCTCTGGAATTCTCTTCCCACGCGACACGGACACGCACACCTCAGGAGGGCCGCGGCGGCGATTCCGGGAACCTCGGGCTTCGAAAGCGGGTCCGGACAAAAAGCGACCCAAGACCAGATTGTTTTTGTGGTAGGCCAAATATTCCCGGATTTGCTGTACATATATATATATACACCTTAGGGTAGACTAATTACTTGTTCACAAAAAAAAGGTATGTATGTCGATGTAGTTTCCCGAGATGTGGGTCAAGTTTCTGGGGTTCGCGACCTCAAGTGATGTGTTTGTTGTTTGGCGGGGTTATGATGATGTTTTAGCTCGCCGCAGGATTTGCAGGGCTCCCTTTCCGTTTTGTTATTGGTTTTGAAGCATTCCCTTGGCCCATTTGAGGTGAGGTTCCTTTCAATGGCCCTGGCTTGAAAGCATTTTACGTGGATGTTTGGCTGCCGGAGCCAAATCTCCAATTTAACAGCCTGTTGGAGCTACCTGTGGTTAGAGATATTGCATTGGGGTCCCAGTCGGGATGACTCTTAGGTGGCGTTTTTGTTTGTCCTGTCCTGTTTGGAACTCTGCATAAAAACATGCTTGGCTGCTGTGGATGGAACAAAACCATTTTGCACCACCTAAGAAACCGTGGGAAAGGGGATCATCCGAACCCAGGGGGGTCCTAGGTGCAGGACTTCGCCACCATCCGCGATCCTTTTGCGATCCTTTTCACCACGGAGCCAAAGAAGTTGGAAACTTTTCGCAGAGGGTTGAGCCATCCAGCTGGGTGCTTACCCCTGAACTCCACCGCGAGGGTAGAACTTGTCGCTTGTTTCGCTTCTGTCGGTTGAAGGCAACTTCCATTTTGTGTGTCAGAGAATGTGTTGTTGTTGTTTTCCCCATGTCGGTTTCAAAGGGCGGTTTCACTGCGGGACATAGTGTTTATCTTTTCCCGGAGACTTAAAGCAATGGAGACGAAAATATGTGTATCAAAGGGAAAATGACATGTCGCATAAAGATAAATTCTTGACGACTCATTTGTGACAACTGAGCAAGTCTCCTTGAAAAGCTTCTTGCGCTGGTTTAAAACCTTACCTTTTCCGCCATATCTAAAAGCCATCGGTGTTCAAAAGGCCGTCCAATCCCACAGATAGCCGCGTTTTTTTAGGGCTGACTGGAGCCAAAGCTCGAAGTGTCCATGACACCCCAGCCTCCCGCGCGCTGCATTTTGCCAAGGGATGTTAGGACTGTTACTTTTGGCCAACTCATCATGTTGGGAAACATTTTTTTCGCATTTTTGCTTATTGCGGTTTAGTGGTTGAAATCCAACCACTTAACCGCTAAAGTTTTTATATTTGTTGCTCCCCTTTCAACGTCAGCCAAGTCATGGGGGTGTCCCAGAAAAAAGCACATTAGTCACTTCCCAAGTCATGGGGGTGTCCCAAAAGAAACACCAAAAGTTCGTCACTTTTCGCGGGGCTTCGCAGACTTCGCCCACCCGCCCACGTCAGTGAGGATGATCCGATTCCTCTGCGCCATGAATGCTGACCCCAACGGCACCAACTTGAATGGCCTCACGAGTGGCCGGACCGAAAGCTCCAGTGGTTCCCTGCTCGGTCTTGGGCTTCTTAGGGTTTTCGGTGTTGGGATTCTTTTGGGACGATTGGGGTTTTATTTTGGGGTTTTCGGTGTTGGGATTCTCTTGGGATGATTGGGGTTTTATTTTGGGGTTTTCGGTGTTGGGTTTCTGTTGGGAGTATTGGGCTTGGGTTGTCACAAGTGTTTCTACAGAGTTTCTGTTGGGTGTTCTTCGGTGTTGCTTGTTTTTGGTTGAAGGTGGTCTTGGCTTTTCCGGAAGCTTCATGTTGAACAACCAAAGAAAACCCTGCACGCAACTATCTCAGGGGATCCAATATGCTATGTTCGGTTAGTAAACAGTTATTCAAGTAACCCTTAATTACTTTGGTGCATGTTGCTTGGCTGTTAGGACTTTAACTTTTTGCCAACTCATGGGTTTGCCACTAAACAACTCAGCAAAACCAACGCCATTTGTTGAAACAAACGGTTTCAGTACATGCCGGACATGGCCCATTTCGCCTTTGAACATCAACCGGCTTGCTTCAAGCCCTCCATTTGCGGATACTTCCCCTGGAAAGAGTGAGAAACTCTGCCCAGGAATGAATGCGATTCCAACTTTAGAACCAACAGGGACAATGCACAAAATATTCTGAAACGCAAATGGAAGTATATGGGTGTTGATCAAAATATCTTTTACATGGGGGTTGATCAAATCAAAGGTCCAAATGGAAGAAGTGCTCAGGGAATCTCCCCAATTTGGTATCCCCGAAATGCGCTTAAAGGTTGATACAAGGCTTTCCCAAGACATGGCAAATTTCGGCATCACGAACAAACTGATGTCTTGGCCTGTCTTAAAATCCACTGGTAAGGTCAAAGCCGCCAGGCAGCAGGACTACCCCTTACCCCAAATACCCACTTGTTCTAGGGTATTTTTTGAAAAACTGGTCTTTGGAGTCGGGGGTAAGAATCATACCCAAAACAGCCGAGCTAGCAGGGCGTGGCGGGTAGCAGAGAACCCGCGGATGAACAGACAGCGTCCATTTAAAATTCGTGGCTTGGCTAGGGGTACCGTCCCCATTGGCTCCCAGTTGTATCACTGCCAAACTGGTGAAACATCCTCCTTTGGCTTCTCCTTGTTTGGGTCTTTGGGTGGAACATTGAAAGTCTGGAAAAGCGAAGAACTACCTAACCCTTGTGGTTTCCGATGGGAGAGAAGCACATCATGATCTGCGCAGCCGGCTTGTGTGGCTGGATAGCATCAAACATGCACCCCAAAACCACTGACTAAGGGTTACTTGAACTCGGTTGCTTTCTGCTCCCCTGCTAAAAGTTTAACTTTTAGACAACCCCATTCTCCCCAGTTGTGTGTTTTCCCGAAAGATGCCCTGGATGCACGTTAATCTGCCGGCAAAAAGGAGGCCCCAAAGGCACTGTCAGGCGGCTTGTGTGCCAATGTGATATACCGCAAGTTGAAATCAGGACGCGTAATGTATACCTCAGTGCTGTACCTCCACACCACCAAACAACCCACCTGAACATGGCCTTGACACGGAACCCAAAGATCCCAGCAAATGCCTTTCGGGACGAATCGCTTGCTTAGTTACCAGTATGGTACGTAGGTAACCCTTCGCCATCTTGCTTTTCGGTTTTCAAGCGTGGTTGCTTGGTTACCTACTATAGAGGCTAGATCCCCCAGTACTGCCCTTTCTCACCCTTTTTTTGGGGAGGGTTTTTATACTAAAATAGACTGCCGAGAAAAAAACAAGTTGGTACCCTTAGTTCCCTTTTACCCTTTGTTGGGGGAGGGTTTTGCTACTAAAATAGACAAAAAAAGGTTGGTACCCTGAACCCTGACCTCTCTACTGGAGGACCTAGACCACTAAACCAACTAAACAGAACTAAACATCTTCCAATCGGATGGTACCCTAAACCCTGACCTCTCTACTAAAAAACCCTAGGGAAATGTTGCCCTCGCACAACTTTCGAACCCGAGGCCTACACGTCGCCTTTCAGACGGGGAACGAGGACACCATTCGAGCTGTCCAGGTGGAGGCATTCGCTGTCAGACTCGATGGCCAGCGGAAAGGCAACTGATTTGACGCGTTTGATGCGAATTTGACAACATTCAGAATGGACATGTTAACTTCCATTTTCTTAACTCAACTGTTGACTTCCATGTTAACTTTAGAGCCTCCGGCTCAGTCCGCCGACATTGTCCTCTCCCTTTTCTCCTTCTTCCTCTCTCCCTTGTCTCCCTCGTGTGTTCTGGCGTCCTTTCTCCCTCCCTCTGCTCCCCATCCTTCCCATCCCCCCAAGCCTCTCTCTCCTCAATCTCCCTCTCTCTGTCTCTCTGTCTCTCTCTCCTCAATCTCCCTCTCTCTGTCTCTCTGTCTCTCTCTCCCTCTCTCTCTCTCTCTCTCTCTCTCTCTCTCTCTCTCTCTCTCTCTCTCTCTCTCTCTCTCTCTCTCTCTCTCTCTCTCTCTCTCTCTTGTCTCCTCTCTCTCTCTCTCTCGCTCTTTTTGTTTCTCTGTCTCTTTCTGTCTCCCTGTCTTCCTTCCTGTCCACGCCCCTCTACAGAAAAAGGGTACCCTAACTCGAACCTCTCTACTCTCTCACTCTCTGTCTCTCTCTCTCTCTATCTCTCTCTCTCTCTGTCTTTCTGTGTCTCTCTTTCTCAGTCTCTCTCTCTCTCTCTCTCTCTCCCTTTCTCTCTGACTCTCTCTCTCTCTCTCTCCCTGTCTCTCTCTCTCTCTCCCTCTCTCTTCTCTCTCTGCATTGCCGCGTCACGTCCCCCTGAGGTGCCTCGATGTCCAGGCACTGCCCCTTCATGACCCTGAACTGTCATCTCACTATTGGCTTTCCCTTGATTTCCCCTTCATGTCCTTTTCACGTTTCCCATGATGTCCCGGTCATGTCCCTTCCATGCCTTTCAACTCCCCCTTCAGGTCCCTGACATTTTCTCGGTATGTCCGCTTCATTTTCCATGTATGTCCCGTTCTTTCGTTGCGAGTCATTTCCCTACATCTCCCGTCGTGCCGATTGGTGTCCTTGTGCTTCGTTTCCCTCTCATTCCCCCTGCACTCCCCTTGTTTTCCTTTCTGTCCCTTGCATGTCATTTCCCGCTGCTTTCCTGTCATGTCGACTTCCTATTTCCTCCCCTCATTTCCTTGCACTTCCTTGCATTTCCCCTTTGCTCCCCAATATTTCCCGCAAAAAACGATGTTTTTCCAGCGTTTTCGCAACTAGGAGGGCAGGAACCCCAAACCAGCAAAGAGCCGGCAGGGGGAATCGAGCCTGGGACCCCTGTTTTGCGACACCGGCTCCCCGAAGACTACGTTTAGTGGAACGTCATCAAATTGCCGCGCGGTCCGTGGGGGAGGGGGGTCTATCCTCTCTTAGATATCCGACACGCCGAATAATGTCGGCGGACTTACAGATTCAGAATTTGACAAGTTAATTTGACAAGAAAATGCAACATATCTTAACTTCCATTTTCTTAAGGATATGTTGTATTTTCTCCTCGCTGGTTCTAAATGACATGTGTCTATCGCTGCTGGAGATATCTTTTTCCAGGCAACAAAAGCAATCGGGGGATGTTTTCGTGAGATGTGCAAAACCTTCTTGAAAACAATTTCGCCCATCCCCAAATAGGGTCGCAGCGTCAAATCGCGCATGAAGATCCCATAGGTTAATGAATGGAAAGTGCAGAAGCATCCAGGTCTAACAATTGCCAACACAAGCTGCCCAAACTGCAAATCAGTGTGTCTTTTGCGAGGAAACCCCGTTTGGGTTGGTTTTAGAGGGCAACGCCACAATAAAAGCCACACTTTTTTGTGAAAAATACACCTCCCCAAAGTCATCTTGAGATCGGGAAAAAAGAATGTCCACACGAATCGAATCAATTCTTGAATCCCCAACTCCCGGTTCAGGGGATTTCCTTCATGCCCCTTTGGTGGTTTCCACGTGGGTTCCCTGAGTTTAGGGACAGCCAAAAGGACTTATGATTCCAAACAGCTGCCAGTGGGCAGTTGTTGATGTTTTTGTTGGCGCTTTCTAGGATTCCAGCTTTTTTCCCCAAACCAGGATGCGACAATCCTGGGACGTTTAAAGTGGAATCGCCCACCGAGGTCCTCTTTCCCCCAAAAGTAAGAGCGTGTAGTTTTTAGAGGATACCTACTTTGGGGGTTGATGAAACGGAACCTGTGACCTGTCCGGATATGATTGACTGAATGGATGTCTTTTGGAGACTGCTGGCTCCAGAAAAGCCACAGGAACACCATATGTTGCACCCAGAGGAACACCCCCGTTTTGGTTGCAAAGGGGGACACCTGAAGGACACCCACAACTTTTTTCGGGGAGTTCCCATGGGCAATTTTTGAAGTGGGCGTATCTTAAAAATAGGGCTGGTTTCGGCTGTCCTGTTGGTGTCTCTTTGTTTGTAAATCCAAGGGAGGGCCATTTTTTAAATGCGTGTTTTGTTTTTCAGGGTGGGCGGTTTTTCTGGCTTTTTGGCTTTTGTGGCTTTTGCGTGAGTTGCTTTCTCAGCTGGCTTTTCGCATGCTCTACATTCCCTGTTCCTCTCAGGCATGGCTTTGGCTTTTCGCATCCGTTGCTTTCGCAGTTGGTTTCTGCCCATATCCTCAGCATCACCAGTTCCTCTGTGGCAAGTGTTGTTTTTCTCTCAATACAACTATCTATATATATGTTTATGTTTTTTGAGTATGTTTATGTTTATGTAATGTATGTAGGTATGTAAGTATGTAGGGTATGCAACGTATGCAACGTATGCAATACATGTATTTCTGCATGTAGGCATGCATGCATGTAATCTATGTAATCTATGTATGTCTATACGTATGCACTTCTTCGAACATCATGGGAGGCCGCCCCCCCACCCCCAACCCCCCGCTATTTTTTCGACTGGTTACAGAGATTAAAGTGCACCCTTGGTTGAATCATCACTTTTTAGAACAGCATGGGGGAGGGCCCCTCCCCGCTGTAGGCATACATGCGCATGCATACCCACCTGCCTTGCCGGAGAGGGGCTGATGATGCTGAGGATGTAGGAAGCCAAGGCAATATAGAGCCACTATCTGCTGGTGATGCTGGGGATGTTGGGGATGTTGGCTGCGGGCGATGTTCACAACAATGCTGATGATGTTGACGGACTAGTGTGAAATACGTACATTTCCCGAGAAAATGCTGTAAACTACAAACATCTTTCTGGCCAAGACAAAAAACAAAAACACAAACAAAATTAAACAAGAACAAATCCGAAACTAAATCGCGACCCAAACCCAAGTGAGTGTCCTTTGTGGTTGTTGATGATTGTAGGTAGGATATGGCTAGGATCATTTGCCTGGTTATCAATGCTACATGAAACAATCCGCTGAGATTGACTTGTCAAATACACTATCATCCGCGATCGCGATGCTGGCATGTGTGTGCTTGAGTCTCCGTACCTCTTTTCCGGTTTAAGGAGAAATCAAAGGGCCACCGTCATATTTGACACATACCCATCAAAGCAACCTATTTGAAGGTTGGTTTTGAAGGGGTCACGGGTCTCAATAACATGTTATAGTGTTTTAGCAACACAAATTTACTATGGGATGTTTGGGGAGCTCTTTTTTTGACACCCCATGGCCCTTTATGGATCCATAGGATCACATGTCTCCCATGAGCTCAGCTCTGGAAGCGCAGGCGAAGAGATTGGCGCCTCAGGCAGAGGAGAGTGACACCGACGTGGAAAAGGAGGCGGGGGTTGAATCTGAGTCAAACCGTTCCTTCCGTTCGTTCCCGCGTTCCCCACTCGCACCAGCAAGCCAAAAAAATAGAATTTCTCGGTTTTTGTTTGCCTCAAAAGCCACAAACCCCGACCGTTCCTCAGTTGACATGAAATTCGGAGAGATGTTTGTGTCCAACCACTTAGGCGGTTCGAAGTCTTGGGTGAGCTGTCTTTTTTCCGGGGTAGCTTTTTGGTTGCCGTGCGAATGGTTGCCATAGGGCAGTGTGGGATCACTCGGGGTTTATCCAACGACTTCTGTGATACAAGTTGGTATCTCCCCCTTTATCTGGCTAAGGCTCAAAAAACCGGTACCAAAATGGCTTGCCCTGGTAAGTGGAAACATGGACCAAAACCTGCGGTTTGCCCCTCCTGTTTAATTTTGAGCCACAGCCATATGGACTTAGTTTTTGGGAAGCCCCTTTTGTTGTATCACAGAAGTGCTCATTTCCCAGAGCTCTGCCATAGAAAGTTTGACCTTCCAAAAAAAACTTTTCTTCGCACTTTTTGAGCTGCTGGACTGTAGTCACTTTTTGGGGAAGACCCTGTTGGTGGAAAATAAAAAGTTTCGGCTTGTTTTTGCCAATCCACCCAGCAAGTCAGAAAAAGGGGGTGTTTTGCATGATTTCCCTTCAACCGAATCCCAAAAAGCGACCCTGGACAAAAAAAAGCTCACCCGAGACTTCAATCCACCTGGCGCGTAATGGAATGAACTGGAAGAGGATTCCCGAAAACAGGAAACCATTTCTCGATCCCCGCACCAGCAAGTTGGGGGTCCTCGGGTCATTTTGAGCCAAAGCCGACATTCAGAGGCACGCGTCCTCGCCTCACTTGCGCGTGTTCGACCTGAGCTTTTGGTTTCCCAAGCTTGGCTAGGTCCCCCAGCAGTGCCCTTTTACCCTTTGTTTGGGGGGGGATGGTTCCCCTACGAAAATAGACAAAAAGAAGAAGAAGTTGGTAGCAACTTATTCTAACCTCTCAAATCTGGAGGACCTAGGCAAGTGAGTTGCATGTTTGGTCCGCCCGGGTCTGTCTTCCAATTTCTTGGGGCCGGCTCGTGCACACCTGGCAAGCCGCAAGCTGCCGAGTATTCCATAGGCTCAACAAAACTCAGTTGCTCAGGTGGCACCAGGTCTTTTTCCCTCTTTTTTTTTTGGTGGCGCCGCTAAACTTCGGTCTTCCCCAAAAAGGGTTCCCTTTTTTTTCCCGGGGTCACTGATGAACTAAGGTGTTGTTGAGTTTACTGAGATTGACATATGGTGGATGAAATCCAGACGCACCAAGAAATGCAACCATCGGAAACCGCTGTTCGTGGGCCTTTGCAGAAAAGAAAACACATTCCAGGGTTTGTTACGTGGTGGTGGCGTTTATCCACAGTATCCAGAAAAAAAGGAAACTTGAAGGAAGGGATCAACGAACCAGTCAGTTCAGAGGCGAGGTCTTGGATGGAACCTGTGGGTGTGCCCTATTGAAGCTACACCATCGGTTTGGAGCGCCAAATCCCTATGACATACCCAAATCAGAACAAAGCCAACAAAAGCAAGTACAGTCAACTTTGGAAGAAACTGACACCCAGCAGAGCATGTGTGTGGTTGACCCTGTCGTCCTCTAAAAACAGTCGAAAGGCCGCTTCTTGCAACGAGAATGGCCTTCAAGAGTTTCGGAGTTGTCATCCCAGGTTGTTCCCACCCATGATGCCCTGTCTCCTTTTGTTCCCTTCAAAATGAACCAACAAGGGTGTGAGGATTTTTTTAAAGGCCGCCCACGCGCTCCTTTTGCTTTCCATGTTCTTAAGAACAGTTTAATCTTTTCCGGCCTTCAACCATGGTTTCAGAGTGGTGCATTTTGCTTGGCTGTTAGGACTTGAGAGCTTTTTGATCCAACGAATTTGGGTTTTCCGTACTAAACCACTCAAAGTTGGTCGCTCCATTGCAGGGCTGCACGCAGATTTCGCCACGGTTTCTCCACGTGGTGCGAACTGGGATCTCTTCCAAAGCCAGCCATGGAGCGATTCCAAAGCCCGACACGTCTCAGACTCCACGCAACGGCGTCTCGAGAGCGCGTCTCGAGCGCTTCGTTGGGCCAAGTTGGCTTCGAGATCGCTCGGTGGAGGTGGATTTCGATGACCACAAGCGCGAGGAAACGCCCTTGGAGGTTGGCATCAGGCCGGAGGTGTTTGGGATGAACCGTGGGGGTCTCCTGCGACACTGCGGATGGTTGCGAAATCCAGAAATCGCGCCACTTTGAAACCAGGGGAAATCATGGTTTGTTGGTTTTTGCAGGGGAATCATCAGTTTAGGGTTTCTTGGGTGGTGCGAAACGGATTTCGTCCATCCACACTACTTGGGGGTTGATCCATGTTCCCGGCCATGGGTAACCTTTTCCCATTTAGGTGGGGAAGGCCATTTTTATGTAAAGGACCTTTGATCAACCCCGATTTAGTGAATCTCCAGCAAGGAAAGTCGGTCAGTCGGTCCGGCATTCCCGCCCAGTGTGACGGCATGGCTAGTCTGGCAGCAAAGCCGCTCGCTGGCATGCCTGGCCTCGGCACGCATGGGAAGAGGCGCGCCCTTACTCACTGACGGCGGGGTAACAAAAAGCGGCGTCAACGCCTCTCGCGGAGCTGGGAGGTGCTAGACACAACTACCCCATGGCGCACCCCTCCGGCACCTTCAAACTCGACATCGGCCCAAAGGTGAAGTTGGCCGCCCGCGTGTGTTTGGGCAGTGACACACAACCTCCTCCAGGCGCCTCAGGAGAGGTAGCGGGGCGATGATGGTGCAGACGTAACAGAGCATCGAATTCACAGTTGTGAGACAAACAAACTCTACTTTTAAGTGACAAAACTGTCATCTCGGAATTCGGTGTGCCGCGTTCCAACTTGGTGGGAAGGTAATTATTGACTTGAATTTGCAGAAAACATTGAAAGGCTCGTTCGGGGTGTTTTCAGAAATAATACAAATTCAATGTGTTCTAAAAGTAGTTTATTCTACGCACCCATAGTCAATTTGTTTGATGCCGCAGAAATCTATTAATTTCTCAAGGCGCATCGTTCCTTTGAGACGCCACAAGAGGTCCATGGGTTTCGGGACATCTCTGAAACTAGGTCCCCAGCTAGGTGCCCTTCTCTCCCCTTTCTTGGGCCCTACTAAAATAGACAAAAAGCAAAAAAGTTGGTAGCCTTATTCCAACCTCTCTACTGGAGGACCTAGTTTGGGCCCGTTTAGGTTTTTCAGTTGTTCGTTTCGCTGGTGCGGTTCCGTTGCAGGTATTCGGTGAGTTGGCGTTTAGGGGTTCAGGTGTCCGAATTTAAGCCCCAAAACTTGGTAGGGCTTAGGTCTTCGGGGTTTAATTCGTCGCCTTGCATCTCAGCTTGTCGAGTGCGAGGTCAGCACCTCAGTATCCCTACTCCAAATACCCGGCCCGTTTTGGGGTATGATGTCGACCCCTCTACGAAAAAAAGAAGGTATTTACCATGGGGGTTCCAGGTTTTCAAAAAAAACCCTGGAAAAGGTGTGTATTTGGAGTAGGGGGTGGCAATGGGGAGCATCAGCAGAGCATTCCTGGTGGAGACCCGGGCTTCCGAACATTCGTGATGTTTCACGCAGGAGTCGGGCTGATCGGGTGCTTGTAACACATTATCTTTTCAGGGCTATCATTTTTAAGATTGCGACTGCGAAGCCCGACGAACCAGGCGGAGTTCTGAGGAGCTTTTGACCCTTACTCAACTATGTTGTGTTCAGGGCATGTTCAGAGCCCAGGATGAACCCATTCGCTGGGTTGCGGGGCTCTATACTTTCAGGGACGACCATCTCAGGGGTAAACAAAAAGTTCATCTAAAAGGGTTGGGTGCATTTCCGTGCGTGAAGGAGCTGCTATGTCAGTAGGAGGAAGAAGAATATGTCCTCCCAATTCCCCCCCCCCTCCTTTTTCCCCATTGCTTCCCAATATGTTCATGGGTTCCATTATTCCCCCCCAGCCCCATGTTGACCCATGGGTGGACAAAATCCTGCACCACGTTGAAACAATGGTTGGAACCCTTGTTTGTTGGCATTTACAGAATCGAATCCTTTCAGCGGTTTGTTCGGTGCGAAACGGATTTCGCGAAACCATCCACGCCTTCCCATAGTCCCATGTCCCAAGCTTAGCGATTGCGCTTCCTCGGCGGCTTCGGGGGGTCGTGTGTCCAACACACCGCGTGTCTGTTTGTAGGCAGACACATGCCTACAAATACGTATGTACGTATGTGTATATATATATATATGTATATATATATATGTAATGTATGTATGTATGTATGTATGTATGTATGTATGTATGTATGTATGTATGTATGTATGTATGTATGTATGTATGTATGTATGTATGTATGTATGTATGTATGTATGTATGTATGTATGTATGTATGTATGTATGTATGTATGTATGTATGTATGTATGTATGTATGTATGTATGTATGTATGTATGTATGTATGTATGTATGTATGTATGTATGTATGTATGTATGTATGTATGTATGTATGTATGTATGTATGTATGTATGTATGTATGTATGTATGTATGTATGTATGTATGTATGTATGTATGTATGTATGTATGTATGTATGTATGTATGTATGTATGTATGTATGTATGTATGTATGTATGTATGTATGTATGTATGTATGTATGTATGTATGTATGTATGTATGTATGTATGTATGTATGTATGTATGTATGTATGTATGTATGTATGTATGTATGTATGTATGTATGTATGTATGTATGTATGTATGTATGTATGTATGTATGTATGTATGTATGTATGTATGTATGTATGTATGTATGTATGTATGTATGTATGTATGTATGTATGTATGTATGTATGTATGTATGTATGTATGTATGTATGTATGTATGTATGTATGTATGTATGTATGTATGTATGTATGTATGTATGTATGTATGTATGTATGTATGTAATGTATGTATGTATGTATGTATGTATGTATGTATGTATGTATGTATGTATGTATGTATGTATGTATGTATGTATGTATGTATGTATATATGTATATGTCTTACCTGCTTGTTCACTTGTTTGTTTATATATGCACATGTGCGCAAAAAAGACACCCTCCCCGGGCATTGACCATTAGGCTGTTCCAAGTGGAGTGTTGGAGTTCCGATCGTTTGGTTTTTCTCAACCTGAATTCACCGCAAAACTCATCTAATTGTTGAGCTAGCGCACGTTCCTTGCTGGTTCCCGGCCATGCCCTTGGACAGCTTGGAGGGATTGAGCACATCCACGAAAAGTTGAGTTGTGCAAAGGAGAAAAGGGAGCACTAAGGTTCATTAACAATTTGCAGGCCCGAGGTTTAGGTTTTCTTTCTTTTGCTAACTCAGCATGTCAGTCTAGGGGTCTTTAGCCGGGGCTTGGCTTGTCCAGTTCCCTTCGACCAATGCAGGCGCCCCATCCATTCGTGAAAAAAATGCATTCTTTTTGCGCGCGTTTGCCGTTTCAAAGCAAAGAACTTTCGCAAAAATCGCACACGCAGAGACTGAATTCCAGCCACCAGCCGCCAATTGCCTTTGAACGGCAAGCATGTTGCTTGATGCCCAAAGCAGCACAGAACAAAACACCCACAAGGAGCTTAGCGGGTTTGGCCCACATGCCATCATGTTCAGAAGGCCCCAATCCTGCCTGAGGGGCGTTGCCTTGGGTTTCCCAAATCAAAATCTAGCCCCGCGCCTTTTTCCAACCAAATCGACTGCTTTGGCGCAAGATGTTTGTTTTTGCCGAGGGTAAATGCGTGGATTTTCCCCTGGAGGTTGGGGCCCAGAATTCGGCGGAACTGCCCCCATTCATTTTGAGTGGACTTGCCTACTCTTTGATTCCGACCGTCGCTTTGAACGCTCGCTAGGTGGGGCAAGATGAACAAGGCGCGATCCCGCCATGTCACTGCATTGAATTGGCGAAATGTGACTCGGTGCCCCAGCTAAATGCCCTTTCTCACCCCCTTTTTTGGGGCGATGGTTCCCCTACCAAACTAGACAAAAAAGAAAAAAAGGGTACCCTTATTTGAACCTCTCTACCGGAGGACCGATGAATCAGCACCGTTCCCTGCCTGCCGCATGGCACCTGATTGAAAAGCACTTGAAGAGGAAGTGGATCTTCCAGGCAACCTCCCGGATGCCACGTTTGTGGGATCCGTGTCTGAAAATACATTTGTCGATGTGCCCTATGACCTGGGCTACCCTTTAACCGCCCCAAAAGGCAACCGACAACACGAACACAGACAGACACATATTATGCACATACTCAGGCAAACACACAGAGTTGTGAAAACCGTGGCTCCCTTGAAAAGGGAGAACAGAAGGCTGCTGATTGCTATGTTGAAGCAGAAGGTTGATGCTGCCCAGCTGGGAAGGAAGAACCATTGTTAGGAGTCAAAACACCCAGTACGGCTGATTTTCTTATGGCTGCATGTAGCTGGTGATCGCATGTTTTCTCTCGAACATGTTTGACTCTACACCACGTGTGCCAGAGTCTAAACACCCTTTGTCTTCCTTGTAAGGGAAGCTGTGACCATGGCAGACATAAAGAGTTTCAACCGTGGCACGTGCATGTGTCTTGTGTGTGTGTTGCGGGCGTGCTGTGCGTGTGTGTGTGTGTGAGTTTTATGTCTTGTGTGTGTGTGTGTGTGTGTGGGTGTGTGGGTGTTGTTTTTGCTAGCGGACCAGAAACCGCGCTCAACGGCGTGCACTTTTTCCCTGCAACCCTGCATAGCACGCGGGAACCACTGCTTCGCCCTGACACTGCGCGCACACCTGACCATGAGAACCGCACCCGCTCGACTGCTTCGTTATAACACGCCTGACCATGGTAAGTGCGTCGTTACAACAATCCGCGCACGCCTCACCATGGTAAGCACACCTGCCCTACTGCTGTGTACGCGCACGCTTGACAATGGTAAGCGCCTGGCAACGGTATGCGCGCCCGCTCGATATGCGATATGTGCCGCCGTATGTGTGGTGGGCGTTGTGTGTGTGAGTGCGGGTGTGTCTGTGTGTGTGTGTGTGTGTGCCAAGTTCATGTTCGTCTGGCCGATGTGTCAACAGGTAAATCTGGGCGTGAGCAAAACCAAGAGACCCTTTCTTACCCTTTTGTTTGGTCCATTTAAAAGGAATCTGGGGAGTAAGGGGGCAGGGTTTTTAACCCACAGCCACATTCACAATCCAAACCAAGTAAAGAGTAGCTGAAAGCGGTTCTCTGGCCAGCACTGGGTCCGGGAAGGGAATGGATGAGATTCCCTGGTAAATACCAACATACCATGGTTTCAGCCATGGTTTCAAAGTGGTGCGAAATGGAAACGCCCATGTTTCGAGTCCCCAACCTCAATACCAACAAACGCTACGTGGTTTCATTCCCATGGTTTCATGTCGTGGCGCGATTTCTAGATTTCGTCCAGTGCGCCTTTGAAGGTCATTCCAATCCCACACTTCAGAAAGTAGGAATCGTTCCCCTAAAATGGTTGGCTTCCTTTTGGTTTCGTCCTTAAAGCCATCCAACAAGGGACCCTTATTTTGCAAACCCCCCTAGAACTGGGCAAGGAAAAAGGACAGTTCAAACGGCCCGACTTTGCGAATGAGTCGGGCGTCGGTGCCTTGGTCTTCACGTGGACCTGTTCAAATGGAGCACCCAGGTGGACTAATTAGGTCCCCCAGTTTGGTGCCCTTTCTCACCCCTTTTTTACTAAAATAGACTACAGAAAAAACTCGACTCCAGTAGATTAACCTGTTCTAGGTCCCCCAGGGGTGCCCTTTTGCCAACTTTTTTGGGGCGATGGTTCCCCTACTAAAATAGACCAAAAAGAAAAAACAGCGGATACCCTTATTCCAACCTCTCAAATCTGGAGGACCCAGGTGGATGTTCGCGGCGCCGTGAGGAGTCTTTGTCCCGTGCGGCGCCTCTCCACATTGGCAGCCTCAAGGTCTTCATCCACCGCGCGCCGGACCGAATTCGGAGCGTAAAAACCGCCGAAGTCGGTGGGCTTTCGCAATATCCCCACCCCCTAAAAAATGGAAGTGGGGGGGTGAACCCCTGGAATTCCATTTGTGGTAACCCATCTTCCCTTTAACGGGGAAGACTAGATAAATGGAATTGGGGACACTTCACCCTCTTTTTCCTTGAAGGTAGGGGGGAAATCTTTTGTCGGGGCGTGTGACCCCAAAAATTTAGACGCCTATAGTTCGGTGAGATCAGTGGGGGTCTTAGTAGTTCCCTTGTTTGACTGAAACACCACCTCTCTGCCAGGTGCAAATGGCTGTGGCTCAAAAAACCGGTACCAAAAAGCCCCCCTTGGTAAATGGAACCAAAGACTAAAATCCGCGTAACCCTAGCTCCTTAATTTTGAGCCACACCCAAATGAGTTGTGTCCTGGCTCCTTTGGGCCATACCTGTTTTGCCTTGGATCCCTTTCAGGGCTGGACCCCTTTTCCCTTTAAAGCCCCCCCACAAACAGCAGGTACCCTCAAAGAAATACACAGACCCATGTGGCAATTGGTGGCCCTCGCGCGGCCACCTGAATGCATCAAGCCTCTCATCTGGGCATGTGGGTGTGGCTCAAAATTAGACAGGAGGGAGTTACGCAGGTGTTGGTCCATGTTTCCACTTACCAGGGCAAGCCATTTTGGCACCGGTTTTTTTAAAGCCACGGCCATGTGTCAAAACAGGGTGATGTGAAAGTGTTCCTTTGCCGTCCCATGAAGCCAACCTCAAAAGGAGGCATAAACAAAACAGACCCGTACGGGATACGGCTTTTCAAAGAGGGGCCCGGTTCGGATCAGATAAAAGGAAGCTCCCCGAAGGCCCAATGTGAACGTCACTTGGGGCGGTAAGATCATGCTCCCTGTGAGTTCCACGTTGCGAAGCTGCATTTGGGCATGTGGGTCATCTACATCAAGTGGAAGAAGGGGATTGTTTGATGTTTTGATAGTTTGAACTCTTTTTGGTGTTCAGTTGCTTGGCGGGCTGTTTCACTTATTTCGGGAAAGTCGAAGAAAAGAAGCGTGTTCAACCTTTGCGACGGCGTTTTCTCATCAGCTGGCTCCCTGGTCCAAAAGCACAGCCGCACCGCCCGGGCAACTAGTTCGCCTTTGGGGGCACTAGGCTCGGATCGGAGCCCGGCATGTTCCGGGATCAAGGTGTTCCGGGCCGGCATGGGTACCCTCAGTTGGATTTGGATTTCACCACCCCTTGAGGCTCAATTCTGAGGTTCGGAACAAGCCAAACCAGCGAGAGGCAAGCTGATCAGGGAAAGCTGAGCACAAAGCCTTCAGGAGTAGGACGAATGGACTTGGATCTAGGTGCTCTTATCGTTTCCACAGTCCACGTTCCCTTTGCACAAAAAGGCAACTTCTATGGGCCACGCTTGTTCCTTTTGGAGCCGAAACATGCGTCTGTGTTGGGGATCCATGTTTATGAATGTTTCGAGTAGCCCGGGGTAGGCGTAAACTCGAACATGCCCACCACGGCTTTCCTCCAGTTTGTTCAGTTGGTTTCTATGGCACATCGGGTGTATACGAGTATACCCCGTATATGGTAGCTGTATACTCGTTGAATACTTCCATTCGCCCTTCGGGGTAGCTTCAACTTGGGGTAGCGCAAGCCATCTCAGTCGGTGGAGAACTCACTCCCTGAGTTCCTGAACTTGATTCTTGTTTAACTTCCATGTGATTAAGAATAGTTTTAGTTTTTCCCCTGTTGGTTTTAAAGGGAATCTATCACTACTGGAAATATTTCTATATGTTTCCAGGGGTCTGAACCAAATGGAAGTTATCAAGACCGCGCAGACAGAGAGTTTGGAGTTGGTTTGGCCAATCCACTCGGGAAGTGAGTAGGGCATTTGAAGGGTTGGCCCACCTTGTTTAAATCATTCATCAAGCCGCTACCCTCCCTCTAACAATCATGGAAGCTGACAGGAGGCTGTTGGTAGATGATGTTCCTCTTGGACCCCCCCAAAAGAAAATCCACTTCCAGGATTCGTGGACAAAAGGTATTTGGCCCACCTTGTCAGAATCATTGATTAAACCACTACTCTTGCTCTGTTGAGTTGTTTCCTGCCTGGCTTGCTGGCTTGCCTGCCTTGCTGGCTTGCCTGCCTTGCCTGCCTTGCCTGCCTTGCCTGCCTTGCCTGCCTTGTCTGCCTTGCCTGCCTTGGTTGCTTGCTTGCTTGCCTGCCTTGCCTGCCTTGCCTGCCTTGCTTGGTTTGCTGGCTTGCTTGCTTGGTTGCTTGCTTGGTTTGCTTGCTTGCTTGCTTGCTTGCTTGCTTGCTTGCTTGCTTGCTTGCTTGCTTGCTTGCTTGCTTGCTTGCTTGCTTGCTTGCTTGCTTGCTTGCTTGCTTGCTTGCTTGCTTGCTTGCTTGCTTGCTTGCTTGCTTGCTTGCTTGCTTGCTTGCTTGCTTGCTTGCTTGCTTGCTTGCTTGCTTGCTTGCTTGCTTGCTTGCTTGCTTGCTTGCTTGCTTGCTTGCTTGCTTGCTTGCTTGCTTGCTTGCTTGCTTGCTTGCTTGCTTGCTTGCTTGCTTGCTTGCTTGCTTGCGTGCCTGCCTTGCTTGCCTGCTTGCCTGCCTGCCTGCCTGCCTGCCTGCCTGCCTGCCTGCCTTGCTTCCTTGCTTGCCTGCCTTGCTCGCCTGCCCTTCTTGCTTGCCTGCTTGCATTGCTTGCTTGCTTGCCTTGCCTTGGTTGCTTGCCTTGCTTACCTGCCTGCCTTGCTTGCTTGCGTGCCTGCCTTGCTTGCTTGAGTGCCTGCCTGCCTGCCTTGCTTCCTTGCTTGCCTGCCTTGCTTGCCTGCCTGCCTTGCTTGCTTGCCTGCCTTGCTTGCCTGCCTTGCTTGCTTGCTTGCTTGCTTGGCTGCCTTGCTTGCCTGTCTGCCTGCCTTGCTTGCTTGGTTGCTTGCTTGCTTGCCTTGCCTGCCTTGCTTGCTTGCCTGCCTTGCTTGCTTGCCTGCCTGCCTTGCTTGCTTGCTTGCTTGCTTGCCTTGCTTGCCTTGCTTGGCTGCCTTGCTTGCCTTGCTTGCTTGCTTGGTTCGCTGGCTTGCTTGGTTGCTTGCTTGCTTTCTTGCTTTCTTGCTTTCTTGCTTGCCTGCCTGCCTTGCTTGGTTGGCTGGTTGCTTGATTGCTTGCTTGCTTGCTTGCTTGCTTGCTTGCTTGCTTGCTTGCTTGCTTGCTTGCTTGCTTGCTTGCTTGCTTGCTCGCCTGCCCTTCTTGCTTGCTTGCCTGCCTTTCTTGCTTGCCTGCCTTGCTTGCCTTGCTTGCTTGCTTGCCTGCCTTGCTTGCTTGCTTGCCTTGCCTGCTTGCCTGCCTTGCTTGCTTGCCTGCCTTGCTTGCTTGCTTGCCTTGCCTGCTTGCCTGCCTTGCTTGCTTGCCTGCCTTGCTTGCCTGCCTGCCTTGCCTTGGTTGGTTGCCTGCTTGCCTGCCTTTCTTGCTTGCCTGCTTGCCTGCTTGCCTTGCTTGCTTGCCTGCCTTGCTTGCTTGCTTGCCCGCCTTGCTTGCTTGCCTGCCTTGCTTGCTTGGTTGCTCGCCTGCCCTTCTTGCTTGCATGCTTGCCTGCCTGCCTTGCTTGCCTGCCTTGCTTGCCTGCTTGCTTGCTTGCCTGCCTTGCTTGCCTGCCTGCATTGCTTGCCTGCCTTGCTTGCGTGTTTGGTTGCTTGGTTGGTGGGTGGGTGAGAGGTGGGATTTAAGAAGGTCGTCTTGGTTTCAGGCAGCGCGCGCCGCAGGAAGTCATCCCCATCTTCCTGAACCGCCTGCGCAACCGTGCCAAGACCGACGAGGCCAGAGGCAAAGACCCAGGAGCCGCGATTCCACCGGCGGAAGTTGGTATCTCAATTACTGGGTTCCTTATTTTGACCATAGTAGTTACAAGTCAAAAAAAAAAAAAAACATAATTCAATATGTTTGTTTCGTATCTTGACTGGTTTCCTTCAACCACTGAAGGGGCCTGACTTTGATCAAGGAACAATTCATGGGGCCAGAGCTACCTCACCTGCCCAAAGCGAATCGATTTGAGCTGATCTTTTGGTTTCCCTTTTGGTTCAGCCCATCCCCATGGCTTTTCAGCCTTTTGGTGTGTAGTGATAATTTCCATTTAACTTACTAAAAGTTAAGCTATTAGCGGGGGATCTGAGGGTAGCCTTGGTTCTGGAAGGCGATCCCCTGTCATTTCTGGGTCAAAGGACTGAGTTCCTCCCCCGTCAACATGGGACCAAAGACGGCGGTCTCCCGAAAATCCCGTGGTTTTTTGGGGCAATCCAGTTTAGTAGCTCCGCCTTTCGAATTCAGGGAAAATGGTCAACGTCAAAACGGGCTGGGCTACAGTTTTCATTAGCTCAAGAGATCCAATCTATTATTTTTCCACGGCAAATTGTGCGATTTTCCCACGGACCGAGCTTCCATTTGCTTAGGAATATGTGTTTGATTTTCCCTTGTTCGTTTTGAAGAAAATCTATCACTACTGGAAATATGTTTTTTTCAGGGGGCTGAAGCAAATGGAAGCCCGCTTCTGGTTTTTGGGCGGGGGGGGGGGGGGGGCAGGCTGGCCACGAAGCGTACCCATACAGAATCAACCTACTACCCTCGTTCCAATAGAAGTGGACACGGCCTGTCAAAGGCGATGAAACATCCCAACTATCAATCAGCCAGGCGTGTTCCTTTCTGGAGACATGGCAGTGGTTGTCAAAACCGTCTTGGGATCCCATTTTGGGGTAGGTGAATTCACCACCCATTGTAGAACCTATTTTAGTGGGGATTTGGATTTTCACTGGGGGTACGATTTGGATCTTGATCCATGGCCACATGCCGAAACCTGTCCCAAAAGAAGAAGCATTAAAAAAAGAAACGTGTAGGGTTCCTCTTGTCAATACTTTGTGTGGGCAACATCCATTTGACACCACCTAAGAAAAAACTGGTTTCTGATGATTCCCCCGTAAATAATAACAAACAATGGTTTCCCACGGTTTCAAAGTAGTAATTACAGGATTTCGTCCATCCACACAGTGTGTCAAACGTCCCGAAGAAAGGCAAGGTGGTAAAGAAACCCGGTCTTCCGAACGCCTCTGGTGGCAAGTCAGCTAGCAAAAAGTTTTCAGGCGCATGCTCTCACCATATTCGCAAGTAAACCATACTCAACGGTACTCACTCACCAAACCCAGACAAAATGTTCAAAGTACTCAACCACCAAACGCAGACCAATTTCCGTGAATCGCCGTACATTCGCTGGTTCCCGCACCTTCCCCTTGCAAAACTGGTGGCATCCACATCCCTGTCAGCCCATTCCGAGAAGCCCCGCCCCGCACCCGTCCGTCCGTCCGTTTTTGTTTTTCTCCGCCAGAACTTGTCCATGCAGCTCTCCCGAAAGCTGAAAAGCAAGGACCGGCTTCGCTGCGGTGGGCCGCCGGCCGGCCGCTTCGCTTCGGTTGGCACTGGGCCATGGGTGGCGCGACCTCGGGTCTCGCAGACCGAGTTTCAGCAAGACCAGGGGTTTCTGAGTAAAACAAAAGCCACGGAAGTAGCAACGTGACTCGATTTCAAGGGAAGGACTAGCGAACATGATGGTTTCAACCTGAAGTACCAACGTGACTCGATTCCCCAAGGAACGAACATCATGAACTTCAACCCATGGTTTCGAAGCGGTGCGATCTTTGGATGTCGTCCCTAACGTGTGGGTGTCTCGTCTTTGAGTTGGTACCCGATAGAAAGGGAATGTGGGAATGAACCCAGACATGGAAAGAACATGCTCCCTGAATGTCTTGCTGGTGCGATAGGTAGGGAGTCACCGAGTCCGAGTGTTAGGGGATTCCCGAATAAATGATTAATAACTTGGAAAACCAAATCGGGGATGGGTTGTAGGGGCCATTCCCTTATTCTCCCCTATTCCCTGCTCAGCACAAGCACGATGGGTTCTGAATTTACTCAATTGCGCTTGAGCGCAATGCGTTGCGCAGCGCAACATCATGCGTGGCGCTGCGTTGGATGGAATTGTGCGGCCGCAGCATGCACAGGCTAGTCGCGCTTGGAAGATCAATTGCATCTTTAAGGCACCCTCCGTTGGTTGGGTGCCACGTTGCTGAGAGGGAGGGGAGGATAGTCACTCCGGGTACCTTTTTCGGTTGCCAGTCCACTCGATCGCAAGTGAGATTAACACAAACCATCTACACACTAGCACCCCCAACTCCCAACCCTTGCTTTTTGGTTACTCAATCAAGGAGATTTTAAACATGAGCAAACCATCTGGTCAAAACCCTGACGCCCCCCCAGTCAGGGTCCACGTCGATTGGGAGGGTAAAAACAAGAGCCAAACAGAATAAACAGCGCCAAAAACCTTTGCCTCAGCGATTGGGGCATCACAGTGCCAGTACCAATGCTTCTTCCCCATGGAAAACCCTTCAAACCCCTAGGAACCCTTTTAAGGAACCCCATGGACATCTCGGCCATCGCTCGCTCACAGGACATCGCTCGCCTGCTGCGAGACTTCCCAGAGGCGCGAACGCGCGCGCGAACTCGTTTCGTTGGTGAGTCAGCGTCCGGTTGTGCTGGGACTGAAGCGAGCAGGGACCATGGGATTCTAGGCTCCCCAGCTAGGTGCCCTTTTTTACCATCTTTTTTGGTTGGGAGAGTTCCCCTACTAAAATAGACTACAGAAAAAAGTCGGTACCAACTTATTCTAACCTCTCTACTGGAGGACAAAACCATCATGTGACTTGACTGCTATTGGGTGACGGATCTTTAGACTTTAACTTTTTGGTTGAAATCAAAGTTGAGTTTTCCACTAAACCCCCCAAAAGTTGTTCACTTTTTGCAGGGTGGTCGTTGCAGCAACCAAGGGATTAGCGCCTTAGATGGGACTGAAGCAAATGGATGGACCATCTATTTCGCGCCCTAGATGCCAGTAAATCCGCATGGGATCCTGGGACGGACACTGTGTGAGATGGGACTTAAGCAAACCCTCTACTCCAAGATCCTTTGATTTCAAAGGTTCTCGAAAATCACCGGGTTCTTCGCCGGAAAACCCGGTTTCACGAAAGCACACAAACGTACGGGTCGTGTATGGGTTTTGTACGGGTTTTGTATGGTTTTTGTACGGGTTTTTTAAAAGTAAAACCGGGTTTTCGGTTGGAAAACCCTGTTTTCGGAAAGCAACAGGCTCAAAAACAGGTTTTTCGTTTGCATCCTTTATTTTTAAAGGTTCTTGGAGTAGAGGGAATGGAGGGACCATCTATTTCGCGCCTTAGATGCAACGAAATGCGCATGGGATCCACAATGGGACTGGGCCAGTGACACACTCCTTTGGTGCATTTTGCCAAGGGATGTTAGGACTTGAGAACTTTTTGATCCAACTCATGGGTTTGCCGTATTAAACCACTAAAAGTTAAAAAGACTTTTAGCAGGGCTTCGCAGATTTCGCAACCGAGAGAAAATGCCATGCAACGTCCATCAGGTGGTTCTAAAAAAAAATACCAGCGCTTTTCATGCCAGCTATCGGGCCTAAGGCAACACGTAAACGAAATCTGGTGGCCATAGCCCCGCTTCTAGTGGACAAGTTCTGGTCGGTTGGGAAGGCAATTCTGGAAATTGGTCAATTCCCAGCCCAATTTTGCTGTATTTGGGGCTTGGGGTTTGAACCGGTTCTAGGTGGGAAACCTAGCAACTCACCGAGCTACTGGGAAGCTTCACTTGTCCAAAGCGAACCGACGTTTGGAGCTTTTGACCTTTTGACCTTTTCTAGCAATTGCTTAAGAATTTGTTGTGATTCCCCCTGTTGGTCTGAAATTGAATGCTTCCGGAAATGCTGATATCTTTCAAGGGGCTTAGGCAAATGGAAGTGTTGGTCTTGTTTTAGTCAAGGTCGCAAAGGTTCACCTACTTCCATTCGGCATCCATGTTTCAATTTCCCTGAGGCAACCAAAACAAACCCGATAGAAAGACCCAAAGGAAAAACGGCGAATTACCTGCACCCAGCTGCTTCTTTCCAGCATCCAACATCTTAGTGGGTGACCCAAGTGGACGTGTTGTTGTGTTTTCAGTCAAGGTTGCCAACGACATTCCGTGATTCTCATTTGTTTGTTTTGTTTTTTTAAGGTGTTTATTTTTTGTTTCGCCAACCTCCAACCCCCCAAGTCCCAAAAAACAGTCGTCACCGGGCTCGACCCGAGTCGTTTCTTTGTTTTGCTTCGCTTCGCATCACGAACTCCGAAAAAAATGGTCGCGCGAGGCCGCGGCCGCGCTGCTGGAGGGCGTCACGGACCGGCCCAAAGTCACCTCCGAGGGATGGCATCCCTTGCCCTCCCGCGCCGCGCGCTCGAGCGAGGAACGAGGGAATCCGAGGGAATTCGATGAAGGATCACGGTGGGTTTTTCAGCCAGGTGCCCTTCTCTACCGTCTTTTTTGGGGGGTCCCCCTAGTTTTGGGCCTTTTACCGTCTTTTTGGGGGGAGGGGTGCCCTACAAAAATAGACTACGGAAAAAAGTTGTACCCTTATTCGAACCTCTCTACTGGAGGACCTAGACTCGGGGTTGATCCAACCACTTCTGTCGGGAATCCGGTGGGGGATCTGGGTTTGACTCCAAATGGGGTACATTCGAGGGAAACCCTCGAAATTGATGGGGGTTGATACTGTTGGGAATCCAACTTTTTTTGGGAGGCCCATGTTAGGAGTCTTTGGGAGGCTTTTGGTTTTGCAGAAGTTGTCATTTCCCACAGCCCTGATCGGGTGGATGATAAACCCTGGCAATAGACGGCCTACAACCCTCTATGGCTATTTTGTGGGCTATGTGGACTTTGGCTTTTGATAGCAACCTTGACCCCATACTAAACAGTACTCAGTACACTGTCTGCAGTTCCTTTTTCTGTATGGGTTTTATTTGGTTGAACCGCAAATATATTGGCAGATTCCAAAAAGTGGTTTCTGTGCAGAGACCCCTCTGCAAAACGTTCAACTGTTTGTGGCTCTAAAGGAAAATCCACGGTTTCCGGAGAAAAAAGAGAGGCTAAAGTTCATAGATCCAACCAAATAGGCATAAAGGGTTGTAAGCCCTCTATAACCAGGGTTGCTAACCATTGAGCTAAGTCCCACTGGGTTCGGCTCCAAACGGTTTGCACATCCGGTTCTTTCTCATTTTCCACTCCGAAATGGATGGTGCTCCTTTAGTTTCCTCGTAAACCAACCCTAAAACGGAGGGCTTCTTGTGTTGCTCATGCTGTGCTACCACTTTGATGTGCTGGAGGGTTCTTTGGGATCCATTTAGGCCAGTGCTTCAGTACCTAAGTAGGTAACCAGACGAAACCAGCCTAAAGGCAAGGAAGCCAACGGTTTCCTATTGTGCGAACTGGAAGCACTGGAAGCATGCTTTCCCCGAGCAGGCCAAGATTCTTGCCATAGTCGCCCGGCTTTTCTGATGTTTGGAATCAGAATGTCGGGGCTTCTCAGGGGTGTTCAGTGCGGACCATCTCATCTAAAGATACCTAGAGTCTCCGTGACCCCTAGAAAAAGGGGTCATGACCCCAAGATTTTGGGTAATGACCAACCATTTTTTAAGGGATGGGATAAGATCTGTGCCTAAGCCAGCGAAAGGGCTCAGCTACTCGCTACTCCCGTGCTCTGCTCTTGCGGTGCTCCTTTTTCCAGCTCCGGAAACAACTCCACTCAAAAAAGGTGCTTGAATCTATTGTTCCTATGGACATCCACTGAAATTCAAGGAGTCCTTGAATGGTTAGGGGAAGGTTAAGGTTTTTGAAAACTGACCTTCGGGTAGATAAAGATGGTGGGAGAATGCCCTCGCCATATAAAATATGGGCGGCCTTCGAAGCCTTGTTTCAATCTGTGCGTGGTTTTGGGTTCGGAACCCATTTTAGTACCAAGTGTTCATGTTGACTCAGTCCCACTTTAAAGCCCGCTGCAAAAAGAAAAACAGCGGCCGAATCTGCTTGTATGGAAATCCACTAACAGTCTGCCATAATTGTTGAATAGTGGAGTTGTGTTGCAAAGTGCATGGAAGTTCCTCCACAGTTTCATCCGATTCTTGAATAGTTGTTGGGATGTGAGGGCACGAGATGTTCCACTCAGCACGTTGCTTGAATTGCGGAGAGAGCACCAATTCAATCGACACGGGGGCCCTTTTTGTTCCATCAGAACTACCCGACGTTCGTTCAAAGCTACGGGTAGGTTAGAGGCTTACTCGCCCCTTTCCGGGCATTCAGGGGTAGAGGCTTGCCTGTCCCGCAGGAAACCCTGATGCCGTCAGGCAATACGAAAAGCAGAGGATGTTTGTCCGGCGGCCAGCAGGGTGCTGCAAATGAAACAATTGTTTCATGAGGAGGTGTCTTCCGCGAGAGGGAAGCAGTGGCAATTTGCCCGCCTGGGGAGTAAAGGTGACTTGAAGTGGATTGTTTGTCAAGCCTGTCTGATGGACCGCTGCAACCTTTGCTTTGCAAAACCGGGTTGACCAACCCAATGTGCCACGACTGAATGGCTGGATTTACCGCCCTTCCCTATGAGGACGTGGGTTTCTCGGCAAAGTGGACATCCTCACTCTAGCAAGGCGTCCGTGGGACGAATTTCACACCCCGCCGCTGGTTGGAATTCCTTTGGAGCCCGCTGGCAGCCGGCCAGAGATCTTTCGGCGTGACACGTTTCGCACGTTGAGGATCGGCATGGTTCGAGACTTCGCAGCATCCTGCATGTTTCATTTGTGTGGATGCTGGTCCTACTTCACCGACCCCGATGAGGGCAACTCTGTGGATGCCAAGCAGATCCGAATGTTCAGCGATTTATGCAGCTCTTTATGTACTCAAAACTGGCGTCTGGCCAGACGCTACTCCCGAATGGCATTGGAAAATATTACATCCCGTTAGTCATGTGGAAGCACATTTCACATAAAAGGTCCTTTTCTTTTAGGACCATCGTACTGGCTCCAGTGTCCCTTTTCATATTCCTTTTTTATATTTCTGATTTATGTTTTTTTCATTAAAAAATAAATGTTGAGGGGATCTTGATTGTTGTTGGCATGGTTTTAGGTGCTTAGGATTTTTTGGGTTCCACTACCAAGAGGTTGGAAAGGGATCTTTAGAATCGGACCGGCAAGGAAATACTTTGGTCCATTTTGCCAAGGGATGTTAGGACTTTAACTTTTTGCCAACTAATGGGTTTTCCACTAAACCACTAAAAGTTAAACTTTTAGCAGGGGAGCAGAAAGCAACCGAGAGGAAACGGGGCGCTTATTAATTTGTTCCCATGGAATCCGGGGGGGGTCTTCCGAAGCCAGTGCCAACACGCGCGCGATTGCCGAGGTGAGTTTTGCGCAGCGCACCTGGTTCAGGACAGCTCCAGTCGATTCGTTCTGGTTTGCGTGGGAAATTTGGGCTCATGTGGCTGTTTTTCTGTCTCACCCCCTTTTGTGGCGCGTTGTTTGGTTTTTCACTCCCGTTTTGTGGCTCGCCTCTTGGTGTGTTGAGGAGAATTATGGGGCTCGCCGGCTCGCCCCCCCCCGTGTTCACAAGTCAACATTCAGCTCAACCTGCCAGGAGACTGCTGCGGCCGCTGATCGTCAACCGCCGTCGCTTGTTTGAACAATGGCTTTGGGCCTTTCCTTTTCATATGCTGTGTCTCAACAGAGGGTTTTCCCTTTGAGCTAGCCCCAAAACGGGCACCCTCAAGAAGAGACGCGCTTATTTGTTTGCATTGGGCTCCCCTCAAGGTCAATATGTGTTGCATGGAATTCCACTATGTGGTGCTTCAAGGTAAACTACCAAAAAAGTGTGCCTTGTTTTTGCACACAACCCCCACAGACTTTCCACCAACCTTTAAGGCCTTAGTTGGAGGCTGACTACCCCCTTTCAGACACGTGGTTGGAGGGGTGTGGTATTCAGTTTTAGGGGCAAGCTGCAAGCAAACTTTGTTCCCAACGTGATAGACATTGGGACGGAAAATAATGCTCTTGGTGTTGAGCTGGGTGCTAAACTACGCGTAATTCCCTAGGGCAGCCATGATTATGGATTTATGTGATGATTGTGTTGTTTCGCAATGTTTCGCAGAACTCTGGGAATGAGGAGTTGGTTCCCCAGGTCAAAACCTCTCCTTGTGGAAAATCCTTCATTTGGACGGCCCTCCATTCGACAGCTGGCAATGCCCACCTTTGATACCCGCCCGGTTTCTCTTGAACAACGTGCATCTTTTGGCTGGAATCCTTCCGGGTCCTGGCACCAGAATCACGAAAAAACGGGTGGCTCCAAAAGATTCCGCTCGAGTTTTGAGTCACGTTTTATATGGATGGCCCGGGAAGAATCGTTATGCTAGCTATACCATGGGTCAACCCACCTAAACCCATGGTTGTAAAGCCGCGAAGAGGGTTTTAACCAAGGGTAATAACCCTTTAGCTTAGCGAGCATCTAAGTCGACTTGGTTGCTTTCTTGATTGTGGGGTCAACAAGCTTGTTCTGTCCCGTCAACTCAGGTCAGTTTGGGATCGGACCTCTTTGGGGGTTCCTTATTAATGCGCGGGGGGCAACCTGAGGGCGAAATCATGAGAATGACCAGGGGTGGGGGGGGGGGGGGGGCTGAGGCACTTTAAAAGTCAACTTGAGTCATGATTTTAGGGGAACAACTGGGGTGCTTTGCCTGTTCCTGGATTTCTATCAAAGTCAGAAACTGGGGCGCATTCCCTTTCACCTTCCACTAAAGAAGAAGTGACTTTGCTGCTGAGATGGGGCCAGAAATAGACGCGGAATTGCTTTGCCCCTTTGCCAAGACTACCTTGTCTTCTACAAGCCTGAGATGGAGTGGGGCCTGGCGCCCGAGCTCCCTTCCATGGCGTATTGGTGAATTTCAGGGCGGGTCCTGCCATGTCCTGCCCTTTTACCGTCTTTTTTTGGGGAGGGTTCGGGACCCTACTAAAATTTACTACAGAAAAAAGTTGGTACCAACTTATTCTAACCTCTCTACTGGAGGACCTAGATATGTGGTGTTCCTTAAAACGCACAAGAAAAGTTACCCTCAACAAAAACGGGCAGCCCATTTTGATCGCACATCACTTGGCGCTTCCTTAGGCTGGTGTTTGGGCACGGCACGGATCGCGAAGGAGCAGGAATTGTTCATCTATTTGAGCACAGTACAGATCGCGAATGGGAGATTATTTTTTGCCATTCCGAAAAGGGATATGTCTAGCAACTTATGGGACTGTCTCCAAAAGTTTAGGGGAACTTCAGAACGGATGTTCTTTCATTTGGTTTTGTGTTTACATGAAGCCCAAAACCGGGGAACCCGAAACTTCAATCACCCTTTCTAGGGGTACCTTCCATTTCCATTCTGAACCCAGGGATCCGAATTTATTTTCAGGAAACCATCAAAAACGCGGGAAACGGCCGTTTTTGTTTTTGATTTTAAAGAACGATGGTTGAAAATAATGGTTGAAGGAATCAACCCCTAGACCCTTGGGTCGGTCAGTCGCAGTTTCGCGAATGCCAAGCTTGGGTGGGAACTATACAGACCCCCGCGGTCCACTGCCAGCCTTCGTTTGAAGATGTTGACTTTCTGGACGTGCTTTTCATGTTCAATTGTCTAGTTATTCAACCAGCTTGAAAAAGAAAATCTCAGTCAATTAAAGTACGCTGGATGCCCTACAAATTTACCGGATTTTGCCTCATGTTCAAGTACTTCAACCAGTTTGAAAAGTTCGCAGGGGCCCATGGCTGGCCAAGCGTCTGCACGAATGTCTTTCAGCCAGTCAGTATGTGCTCAAGTAAAATGCGCTTCCCCTAAAAAGTTGGGACATCTACCAGAATGTGCCATGTTTTTTTGTGGTTGAGCATGCTTGGTTTGCTTGCAATCTGGCAGGGGCATCCACATCATGGAGGCGTTAGCACCAACGTAGATGGTCCAGGGCGAGGGTTCTCACCGACCGAACGAACTTTCAACCGTGTTGCGGGAGCTATTGAGCATTCAACTAGGCTTATTGAGCCCTAACCCTTGACGGCTCTGTTTGGGGTGGCTTTCAGGGTCTCTGGATTTGGCAACCAAGAGACTTGGACTGCGGTTAGCTCGATGCTCATCTTCGCTTCCTTTCCCCTCCGCCAAAGTATGATACGCGGGTTCCCCCAGTGTGGCAGTACCTTGAGGGCTTGCTGAACCAAGGACTCATTGTGTCCTGAATAACTAGAAGGACAGTCGTTTCAGGTTTAGTATATAATGACCAGCACAAGGGGGACAAAGGGGATAGATGTGCCATCGTCAGGAGTCATCCAACCCCGCCCCTTCCCCCAACACTCCCTCAAAGGCCTGAGAAACAAGGATCCCCTCCCATTTCCCCAAGGCTTAAACATCTTAAGGCAACTGTTTGATGAGTTTCACTCTTGATGTTATAAAAGTTGGACAAATCCAGGGGACCCTGAGGGGGCACCAAAACGAAGCTCGAAAAGGACCAGGAACAGCCCCGGCTTCACCCAACAGCCCGAAACACTTTCGAGGCTACGACGACGCGAAGTATGAGCCTCCGGCATGGCACCAGCAGCTGGAAGCCTGGAAGGACCGGCTCTTGCGTGGCCGTGCGTGGGGACCTTTTCTCAGTTGCCCAAACTTTTAACCTTTTGGTTTTCCAATTTTGGTCTATCTTTAGTAAAGGCCCCAAAAGGTTAACCTTTTATTCCTGGGTCCTTTGGGCGACTGAGTTTTTGGTCGGATGGATGTGGTTGTCAAACATGGGATAACCTCATTCCCAGAGATTCTGAAAGGAGTAGGTACATGGTTCTGCGAAACATCGCGAAACGACACAATCATCACAATCCGTTGGGACCTTTTGGCCGGATGGACTCTGTTGCCCAGTGGTGCTTCTTTTTCCTTTTTTGGGGGTTTGGGTTCCGATTCCTTTAAACTCAACCAACAAAAAAAAAGGTGCTCTTTTTTCCCGTGGCCACTGGGCATCTAAGTGGAGGGTCAAAAAAGTGTTGGGATCCCATTTTGGTTGGTAGGTGAATTCACCACCCATTTTAGAATCGATTTTAGTGGTTGGATTGGTGATTGGTGGATGTTCACTGGGGGTACGATTTGGATTTTGACCCATGGACACGTGGATGTGGGTCAAACATGGGGCAACCCCAAAATGAGTTGTACTGGTAAATGTCGTATGGATGTGTGATGTGATCAAAAATGGGAAAAATGTCCCAGAAACTAGCATGGAAGTGCCTGCGGACCGTAGAAAGTCGACTTTCCTCTTGGAAAGGGGGTTGGTGCACTTCCATGTTAGTTGGGAGGGTAACCCCAAAATGACTTACCCTGGTAAATGGAAGACATGGACGATACCTGCAACCCCCTGGTGACTAGACCTTTTTGTGTGTGGGTCAATGGGTACCGTACCCATGGCTTGTGGAAGACAACGAGTGAACCGATCCAATTCCTCGTGGCTAATTTGGATGTGTGACAGCTAGCCCGGATCGCCACAGGTTCTTTCCGGGTCGAGCCTTCGACCTAGGACATTCCACGGCAAGCTGCACGCCTTTGAACATGTTTGTTTTTTTTTTTTTTTGGGGGGGGGGGGGGTGGGGTTGCGGAAGGTAACCTGCTGAAATTCCATGTGTGCACGGCACATGCTCAAGCAGAACCCAAAGGCCCCTTTATGTTGCCCTTTTGAGTTCTTTCCCATATAATTACCAAAAACACACACACACACACCAAACCCCCCAAATTCCCCCCCAAAAAAAACAAAACGCCCAGCCTGCTCGAGCAGTCTGTAGGATCCACCGACCTTCGACGCACACATCCAGGCATCGATGCGGCTCGTTTCGAGGGCTGAGTTGCGGATCAGCGAATCAATCCACCAGACCTCCAGGCCCAGTTCTTCCAAAGAACAACTCCCAGGGTGGCATGGCTTTTTGATCGCCCCTCCTGTCGTTGCCATGAAACCTGACTGAGGGGTCCAAGACCATGTTCCTAAGGGAACCTTCGGTGGGTTCTATTGGTGGATAGAGGGTATTTAAGAAACATGTATGCCTTTCTTTCTCATGGCCTGTGGTGTGGGACGCTCAACCATCCCTTTCAGAATTTCGAATTCTTGTCTTTTGTGTGAGAAGGACTGACCTCTAACCCTACTCAGATCCATTCGGCAGCAGCTTGGGAACTGAGAAGCCCCGAATCACAGAGAGTTGAAGCCACTGCGAAGAGAGATATGTTCTCAACGATTGCAGCTCCTGAAACAGGCCTTCCCGAAACTTATTGGGGGTAACATGGGCTATATGTTTGTAAAAGGTTAACTTCCCCAATCCTTGGAGTTTTAAGGGGTAAGAAAAACATCCTTATGGGGGTGTTCCTTGGTGCTTATTCTTTGGTCTGGGACGATGGAGCGCTGGACGTTCAAAGTCAAGCGTAACTGCTGGTCAATCAAAGAGGCTGATCAGAGCCTGGGATTGGTGTTCCTCAAGCAAAGGTGGAAGGTTTCTGATGGACGCTGGAGGTTTCACATAAGCTTGACTCGGTGACAACTCTGACGCAGCTGAGCCCATTGTATCCACTTCGTGCATGGGCCTCTCTCAAGGACAGGGACAAATCCAAGCCAGGCGTGCATGGTTGCATCCCCAACCGTGAAAGCTGCCCCAAAGAACCCCAGAACCTATCTGGGCAGGGACCCCATGGAAAGCTGTTGACAAAAATGCAAGCACCCAGCCACTCAAACTGCAAAGCCCAACCTAGTCACGCAGGTTACCGTGTGGCTGGAGGGAAGCCAAGCCCAGAAAAAGCCGAATCGGCAGGATCTCAGCTTGCTGTGCCATTCGAGCCAACCACTTCCCTTACGATTTCCCTTTGGTTTTCCTTTGCCTCAAGGCCGCCCTCACTTTGTGGCTAATTGTTTGGTCGGTTGAAACAGCTTGGAATTTCCGAATTGGACTTGCAGAGGTGTCGTTGCAAGCAAACAAGTTTGTTTCCCCACGTTGGGTTCCCATTTGCAAACGAAACAAAAGGGGGGTTAGAAGCTGAACAGATCAGCTTCGCGAGGTGTGCTGCATCCCCACTAAGAAAGCATAGCCCGAAAAAGAAGTCAACCATCTACCACACGGGTATGCAAAAACTGAGCAGTGAGGCCCGCTGACCATTGACTCTGACTGGAAAAGGAAGCCCATCATCTACGCACGCAGGTTGCCACCGATCGATTTGTTTCATGAGTTCTTACGGGCACGCCCGTGTCATTGCTCCTTAAGCGAACAGATGTCCGGATGTCGCCAGGTAGGCAAGCGTGCTTTTAACAGTAGGGAAGCCAAAAAACAAAGTCCCCCCCCCCCCCACCCACCCCACGCCCCCACGCTCCACGTCCAGACACGCAAAAGAGTTAATTCGTGTTCCATGGCAGGGAAGCCAAAGCCCTTCGATCGAGAGGCGTGCTGCATCCCCAAACCCCCCCCACCCACCCCTCACGTCCAGACACGAAAAAGGAGGTAATGCTTTACGGCAGGTTCCCAAAAGCCAAAAACTAAAAATCCCCCCCCAAAAAAACAACAACTAAAAATCCCCCCCCCCACCAAAAAAGAAACACCTCACCTCACCCCTTCTGGAGGTTTGCTGCATCCCCAACCTGATCTCCCCCGCCTTCTTCTCCGCCCTCCTGGAGCCCTCCGTCTCCGGGGAGCCCACGCTCTTCCTCTACGAGAACAGCGCCATCCGCGCCGCGCCCCGGCACCGGGATCGAAGAGCTGAGCTGCTGGAAAGCGAACCCCACTCCATCGGCACCGCCCCCCAAAAAAAACAACGCGGAACAAATAGAAAGGGCCACCCGAAGGACAGGTTGCTGGACCCCCCCCCCAACACCCCACACGAACCCACCGCCTTAAAAAGAAAACCACAAAAAGGGCAACCAAAAGCAAGTTGCTGGAACCCCGCCCCCCCGCCCCCCCAAAAAAAAAGAATGAAAGAAAGAGATGAAGGTAAAAAAGTGGGGTGGCGCACTGCCGGAGTCCCCGACCTTGGACGTGATCGTCTTGGATGTTGGGCCCGCTTAGCGGTAAAAGAGTCTTCAGAGTGTTTGGTTTCCAAGCCACTTAGGAAGTGAGCGGGTGTGGTTTTTTGGAGGGTGCTATGTTTTGTGGGTACTGGTTTTTTGAGCTTCCATTTGGTTTTTTGAGCTTCCATTTGGTTTTTTGTGACCCCTGGAGAAAATGAGAACATATGTCCAGTTGTGAAATCGATTCCCTTTAAAACCAAAAGGCGAAAATGACAAAACAACCATTTCAGCAGATTGGGGTCTGAGGGTGCCGTGGTGGGTGTGTTTTGTTGGCGGCTACCGTGGCGAAGAAGGACGCGTGACGCGCGAATCAGGCATCACTATTGGGGTGGGTATTCTTTCTTACCTTGTTTGAACCAGTTCCTTAGCTTTTTAGCCTTTCAGTGTTTAGTGGGGATTTCCATTTAACCCACTAAAAGTTAGTCACTTTTAGACGGGGGATCTGAAAACGGACAGCCCAGACAAGAGCCGTCATTTTGAGGGTTCCCCCTTTCAAGACATACAGATGGTAGCCCCGTTGCCCCGTTTGCTGAGACAAGTGAGTCACAATCAACACCCAGGAATGAAGGGGAGGGTCCGACTCGCAGGTTTGCAGGTGGACCCTTTCAAAAGTTTCAGCACCAGGCTCTGATTGCGACTCAAGTGAGCTGCTAGGCACCCCTTAGATTTCCGCCTGTGAGCGAAGGGCTCCAACATCCAGGTGTATTGTTGAAGGTTGACCAGGGTACCGTTGTTTTGTGACGACACCCCTGTTTGAGGGTTTCAAAGGGAAACCAAAAGGAAACCGCTTAGTTTGGGGGTCCCTACAAGTTGAGGTCAAAAGCGCGCCCCTCCTTTGTCCCCTCCCCTTATCAATAAGTGCACCCTGTAAGTTTGTGCTTACCCCAACCCCCAGTCTCCCAATGCTAAATTAGGTCTAGCCAATGCTAAACCCACTCTAACCAGCAAATCTCCCACTGACCCCAACTCGTCGAATCAATACTGAACCATGTTTAGCCAAAGCAAGAGTGATACACATATGGCTGTGGGTCAAAACCAATGGTACCATTTTGGGGTAGGTGCACCACCCATTTTAGTCTATTCTAGTTGGGATTGGGATGTTCACTGGGGGTACGCGAGATTGGCCCATCGCCATATTTCTGGTGTTTAGATTCCTAGGTCTGGCCAAGCAACGTGAAAGGGGACCCAATTGGCGATTTCCCGATTCCAGTCCATCCAAGTAGGGGCGCCTTGACTGTTGGCAGGTGTTATGTCTTTGAAACCTTTTGGTTCTGTTCATTTTTGGTGGGTGGCAAAAACAAAGTGGCCTTATTAATTGTGTAAACCAGTTTGGTTTAAGTGCTTTGGGGTGGTGGCAACAAAAGACAAACAAGGAGTGTGTCTTCACTGGTGTTGGCATGTTGTAGCATGTTTGGTGTTGTTGGTCTGATCATGTTGAGCAGGGGGCTGCCAAGAAAATAAGTTTTAGTACTACCATCCTACCAAGGGTTGGCAAGGTTCTGGGGTTAGGATACATTTTACATTTACCAGTGACTCAAAGCAAACACAAACATGCATTCTATGACTGGGCCTGACTAACTGTAATCATTCTAGGGGCTGATTCCCCATTCTTTTCAACCATCGTTCTGTTCAAAAACCGGCTGTTTCCCGAGGGTTTTGGGTGGTTTTGTAGAAAGAATGGAAATGGAAGTCACCCCTAGAATCATGGGTTGCTACCATTGCAAGCCTTGGAAAGGCCCCACAAAAAGTCTCAGGCAGTGTCCTTTACCTTCTGGAACGGCGCGGTCTGGGCAGAGCTCGCGCCCTTTCTGCGAGCAAGTGACGTCTCGGCGACGTCTTTTTTTGGGAACCCAAGGGGGGTTTTGTTTCTGGTGTCCCTTTGAAGCATCCTAAGAAAAGGTGCAGTCAAGAAAAAAGTCGACCACCACACTGTAGTTCCCCAACAAAATGGTTGCTTGTTTTGGCGAAGTCATTCAGAAGTGGCGGTGTTCGCCTCATACTGAATTAGGCTTTCCCGCAGTAGTCCTGGACGTTTATGGATGTGATCCACGTGATGCTGGACATCGGTTATGGGCTGTTATTTGTTTGGCTGTTATTTGCGCTTATGCTTGGATCGGTTATTCAACTTGTTTGGGGTATGCGTGTTTTTTTTCCAGTATCCATTTCAGCCCCAATCCAAAGTAGGCAACATGAGTTGAACAGTGGTCATTACATGGTTAGAAAGTAGTCGCCACGCATCAATCATTTGGACCCGTGCTTTTCGAAAGGCCGAAAGGCCGAACAGCGAAGGGAGTTGCTTGCTTTACCCAGTTGCCCAGCGGGTTGCTCCCTTGTTCCCCTTTTGTTTTGTGGGGGAAGGGTGTCCCTTTAAAGTCAACCGCCCAGAAAAGGAGGCCGATCCTTTTCTTCCCATGGCTTCTGAGTTTCAATAAGCACCCAAACATGGTGGTTGTTGGGAAACATTTTACATTTTTGCTTATTGTGGTTTAGTGGTTGAAATCCCCTCTTGACTGCTAAAATTTAAATGTTTGCTCCCCAAACCCAACGTCAACCAAGCAAAGGGCGCTCTGTGTGTCCTTTTGGAGTAAAACGCCCCGTAGAAAAGTCCACGCCACGAGCCCATTCCTGGCTTTCCTGTTGCACTTGTTGGAGGCAATGCCAAGACCATGAAAAGCTCAACTGGTTTTTGGATGAGGCAATCCTTCAAGATCAACCATCAAAAGCCCTTTGGAAATCCACGGAACACCCTTTTCATGTGTTGATTTCCACTGGAATCCCTTCCTTAGATCCACAGGGCTCGATTGAGCGAATCAGTCTCACCTCTGGGGGTGCGACCTTCAAGTTCCAATTCCTTAGGAACCGCTCCTGAAGGCCTTAAGCTCGCGAATGACATTTGGCCAAGGGAGTTCTTTGGCATTGTTATTTGGGGGGGGGGGGGGATGTAGTGTTCTTTGGCGTTTGTTTTTTGGTGGGTTTGTCAACTCTTTTGGAGGCTCGCTTGTTTTGTTCTGTGTTTTTCTCGGGCTGCCTTTTTGGAGGGTAGCCTTTTGGAAACCTGGACATCTCCAGCCCACCTAAAACTGCCCTTGATCTTCCCACCAACCCGCAAATACCCGCAATGTCGATCCAGATTTGAGGCGTAGAACCTGCGAATCGATTCGTGGCAAGGGAGAAATTGATAAGTGAGAGCTTTGCCCCCAATGAACTCCCCAGCTAACCCCCATACCAACCCTTGTAACCCTTTACCTGGATCGCCAGTTGCTGTTTTTTGTTCCATGCACTTTACCCCAAAAACCGATCGCAACAGTGACTGAAAAAATAGCAACTTGGCTATCTAGGTATGCCCTTTTAACACCTGGGAACACAGGGCAGTACGTGCGCCTCCGCATCCGACCACCTCAAAATGGCAAGACCAATTGATCCGGGTCAGTGCGGATGCGGCGTGCCTACCGAATTGCCCGCAACCTTTCCGGGGCCGGTTACCGCGGTCGCCTGACTGTCTCACTCCCTGAGTTTCGTTTCGGACTTGAGGTCACTTTGGGGACGACCATTTGGGTGTGGCTCAAAATGAAATAGCTGGGGTTACGCGGGTTTTAGTCTTTGGTTCCATTTACCAGGGTGCCATTTTGGGTACCTACTTTTGACCCACAGCCATTTGAGTGATGAAACAAAAATGTTTAGACTTGTTTGCCCATCTCAGGAAGTGAGCTGTTCAGTCGCCAGGGGCAATGTTTCGCATTTAGCGAAGTCCCAGACCACCTGAGCACGAAGAGGAGATAACCCTGTTGGCTGTATCCGTGGTCAACCACTTGGCCGACCAAGTGGACGGTTTCCCTGGAGAACTTGCGGACAGCTCCGGAAACCAAACAAACCTCCTGTTGAACCTCAGATGCCCAGAGAAGCACGGGTCCCAGAGCTTATTTGGGGGTTGATCAAAAGGTCAACATGGGATGACTATTGGGGAAAACCACAAACAATGTGATATGTCCCATTGAATTTGAGAAGTTACCCGTGGTTATTTGAGGGCCAGGAATATTGATCAACCCTCATTTGGGAGACCGCGAAGCTTTCAGCGGGAAAGGTCTAGGCTTGCTTGGGCCAACCTCAGGAACATTGCAGTCATCGGGCATGCTGTGAACCAGACCCGTGGTATCCGTCAAGAGGAGAATTAAGGGATGTTGTTGTTTCAACCTGGCTTTGATTGAATCCCCCCACCCTGATTGCAGTTCCTGGAAAAGGGGACTAAGGGCATCCTTATCGGGGTGTTCCTAGAAGGCGCTCAGAGGTACTGAGATGGTTTGGGACGAATCGCCAAGTTAGTAAACATGGTTCCAAGTTCTAACCCATGGTTGTAAGTTCCCTTTCAGTGGGTTGTAACCAGGAAGTGAACACTTTTTTGCTAAGTCCCATCCAAGAATCTGAGCAGTTGGGCACAGGTGCACTTCCTGATGTCTTTGTGGGGCCTCACCTTGCTGGTGGTGGAGTCCTGGATGGCCCACGAGGCCTGCCCCGGCGTGATGCCGCGAGTGCTTTTCCCTCTTTCTGTGATTGCCTTGGTATCGCGGCAAGACGTTCACTTCCTGACTTCCTACACTTTATCCTTTTCAGAGCAACGCAGCCCCATTTTAGTGGCCAGGTTGCAACACTTTTGGGTGCTTGTTGTTATGAAGGAAGTGAAAACTGCGATACCACATTGGAACCCCCTTGAAAGTTATCAAGTGGGATGGTCCGGGTTGGCACAGTCCGCAATGCAAACTGATCGAAGTTGTGCTCCAGGCTAGAAAAAACTGGCCGAAGAACTTGGCAAAATCTGCCCCAATGCAGTGTTGACCCTCAAGGAACTCCGACCTTTCAAGGCAAAAGGGGGGTGGGAAAAACGTCCATTTGCTGAAGAATATGTGTTTTTTCTCCTGTTGGTTTTCAAGCAAATCTATCACTACTGGAAATATGTCTTCATTTTTCCCCAATAGCTGGAAGCTTTGGGGTCTCAGCCCAGATAGGCTCCGGGGTGGTCCGGGGCGGCCCTGAGACGAGGGTTCCACCAGGGTTCCACCAGGGTTCCACCAGGGTTCCACGACGGTTCCACGAGGTTCTGCGAGGGCTACGGGGTGGTGCGAGTACTAAGAAGAGCACCGCATGCTGTTGGGGATATCACCTGAACTTATTTTCCAGGGGTACTAACCAAATGGAAGATAAGCTCAAAGGCCTCTGACACTGGCAGTTCAAGCAACACCTCGAGCCAGTCAGGTAACCACTGCTTTTTGGACCAGGAGATTTTGCGGTTGCCTAAAGGGCCGAAACCTCCAGGCAGTTTGGGTAAACCCCAGGTCCAGCAAGGTGCCCTTCTGAACCCCTTTGGTTGGGAGGCTTCCCCTAAGTGAAGACGTCCTGAAAAAAGTGGACTGGCCTAAACCCTAACCTCTCTGGAGGACCTAGACTCGGGGTTGATCCAACCACTTCTGCTGGGAATTCGCTGGGGGATACGGGTTTGACTCCAAATGGGGTACATCCGAGGGAAAACCTCGAAATAGATGGGGGTTGGCTACAGGACCTAGCAACCGCCTTGGACACGACTGGATGCAACGCTAGGCGGCGGTGGAGTCCGAGCTGGAGAAGCAGCGGCTCTGGAGCCGCTCGGAGATCTTTCGCCTTGCGGCTTAGACGGCCGTTGCGGCGTCTCGGAAGTCGTAAAGTTTCTTGGGGATTTGAGTTGGTTTCATGTGTTCCTTAGGTTTCTGAGGGATTTTCGTGGGTTTATTTAGTGGGTTCCTTAGGTTTCTTAGGGATTTCGTTGGTTTATTTAGTGGGTTCCTTAGGTTCCCTAGGTGTTTTTTCTTTTTTTTCGTGGCTTTAGTTGGTTCCCTAGGTTTCCGAGGGAATTTATTTGGTTTTGCGGGGGTAGGGATTTGAGTTCGTTGATTCCTTACCTTCCGGGGTGATTTCGTTTCGTGGGGGTGACCGCCCACGCTTTGGAGTCCATTTGCAATCAACTTCGCGGTTAACCAACCAGCGGGTTCCTGGAAGGTGTTGCGATGTCTTTAATTAGTTGGTTTTAAGGACATGTATCACTGCCATTATGATTCCCCAAAAAACTCTGGAGCAAATGGAGGTTGCGAGCCCAAAAACCAGCAACTCATAGAAAGACGCTTTAGTCTTGCAGACAACCGGTGACCAAAAGTGGAGAGAAGGTAGCTTGGGATCGCCCGAGATGGGATATTTTTGCTCCGGAGAACAGCCCGTGGCATTTGCTGTCGGCAGGGGAACGCAAAGCGGAACGGGGGTCAATCAGCCGCACCGCGCTTTCTCTTTTTTTTTGAACCGCATCCTGGCCCCGATCATGGCACAGCGTCCCCTTTTGATGCGTGCCTCCTGTTCTCTTTCTGGTTTCTTGAACCGCTAGACGAGACTCGCAGAATCCGCTCCCCCCCATTAATGAATGCACATGAATAATCGGTGTACATGATTCCCACATCCCCAACCTCCCCCTCAAAAAATACATGATTCAATATCAGCTCGTCCCTGGCTACCAGACCCGCTCATTCATTGCTTACCGCTCTTACCAAACGCACGACTTCCCCAAATCCCCAACCCCGATACTAGACCTGGGCTCGTATGTCAGGTAGTTCTAGGGGTTGATTCCCCATTCTTTTCAACCCTGCTGTTTCCCCAGGATGGTGGGTGGTTTTTAGAAAGAAGGATGCCTGGAAAGAATGGAGTAGTAGCTTCCAGTGCCTCACAGATTGGGGACCAGGTCTTCGAACCCAGTGGATTCATTCCACCGGCTTGTTCCTTTGGAGGAAATTTCTCTGAATGCACAAACAACTTGGTGGCTCCCAGCCATCCCCTTAGCCTTTTAGCCTTTTAGTGTTTAGTGGTAGTTTCCATTTAACCCACTAAAAATTCAACTTTTAGCGGGGGATCTGAGGGCAGCCCAGACAGAACATGGCTGTAGCGCCATCCATTTCCGAAGAGGCAAATCCACTGAGAGTTTGCCTCGCTTATCGGCACAAAACCCGTTGACCCTTGTGCTAGTGGTGTCCCACAATCCACCCATAGTTGCTGGATAATTACCTGTCCACGAACATGAATCCCACCAGAGGGTCGGTCCCTTTGAAAGGAATATAGTCATCCAGGATACCTCTACGTCAGGTTCCACATTGGCGGATGGGAGGGTCCTTTCACTGTGGAATCAACTGGTTGGATAGGTCCTGGGCGGGAATGACCTGAACCATCCATGCGCTTTGTTTAAAGGGAATGCCAAACGGCTCCTTCCCACAACCCCCGTTGATTCCCACAACCGAAGCATCAAGTCACGGCCGAACCCAGACAGAATCCTGCCACTGCTTAGTTTGCTTTAGCCCAACACGAATTGTGTTGGCCCTTATGCACTGCTTTGGTTTGATGCGCCCAAAGTACGTTTTGGAAACAACTCGATTTTCCATGAATCCTGACCCTAAAAAAGGGTCATCCACCCATAGGGGGCGATGACCCCTTTTTAGAGGCCCGAAGCGAGGCGTCTTCGAGCCCAGCTTCGTGGGCAGCAGCGTGCCGCGGGGCGTGGTGGCGGATTGGATCATCGCCAAAGGCGGATCGACGGATCCGACGGATCGGACGGATCCATCCGAGGGATCCGACGGCTGCCTAGACTCAGGGCTCCTTAAAAGATACACTTTGCCACCTGTTGAAACATGTGGCTTTTGGCAATGTTCAGGTGTATAATGTAAGGATCCCTGCTAGAGTCCCCTTTCTGACCCCTAGATCAAGGGGTCATTTGACCCCATGATTTTGGGCAATGACCCACCATTTTTTAAGGGTCGTGGAGAGTCTAGGTGGGCTACCATTCGAAAAACCATCCCCGAGTTGGTTTCCTTTGTTCGAGAATCCCCGAATCCCCCCTGCCTTCAAAAGGAGGGGGTGGGGACCTGGTCCCCAATTCCATTGATCTAGTCTTCCCCATAAAAGGGAAAACTGGTTACCACAAATAGCATTCCAGGGGTCTCCGCCCTCCCCCAATTCCAGTTTTAAGGAGGTGGGATATCATAAGGACCTCGCACGACCTCACCCCAAATGGTTTATGTGGGGAATAGCCCCCCAACCACCGCAAGTTTCTTGGCGAAATATTATAATTCACCCAGATCGACACCTCGATGGATCCGAGGGGAAACGAGACGCGACGTGGACCAGGTCCCCCAGCAATTGGTGCCCTTCTCTCTCCCGTCTTTTTCCCCAACTGCTGAAAGCTTTGGTGTCTCAGCCCAGATAGGCTCCGGGGTGGTCCGGGGCGGGTCTGAGGTAAGGTTCCACCAGGGTTCCACCAGGGTTCCACCAGGGTTCCACCAGGGTTCCACCATTTGCGAGGGCTGCGGGGTGGTCCGGGTTGAGGTTCCACGAGGGTTCCACAGGGTTCCACCAGCGTTCCACCAGGTTCTGCGAAGGTTCCACGAGGGTTCCACCAGGTTCCACCAGGTTCTGCGAGGGCTGCGGGATGGTCCTTGGTTGAGGTAAGGTTCCACGTTCCACCAGGGTTCCACCAGGGTTCAGGGTTCCACCAGGGTTCAGGGCTCATGTCGGCAAATGCACGACTTGAGAAATGGCCAAAAACTTGGACTCGTGGGTTCGTTGCCATGCTGACAAAAAGTCTCAAAGCTCAGGGGCAGGTCGAAAGTGCCATGCGCATGAGACCAATCACAATCCTCAGCGCGTTTTTCCGCTTGTGGAGCCGGAGCAGATGTGCCCCATTAAAGCCATGGCTCTTGCGAGTGCTTCCTTCAGAGATTTACGCTCTCAGAAGCGGACAAGGCGCCGATGACATGGCCATCAACGTAAGCTATTTGCTCGAAGAGGCAGAGCTGCGCGGTGATCATGGCGCTGGCCTTTCGTACAACTTTGCTAAGTGCTACGATCACGTAATTCCCGCTATGGCTATTGACACAATGCTTTACAGGTCTCACTGGAGGACTCATGTCACCTTCAAGAGATGGCCGCCATCGTTACAGAGCATCAGTGCAGTGCACAACATGCAATGTTCCGGATGAAATTGGGCACATTCATTGGCATTGTGTCAAATACAATAATTTACGTGCGCCTATTCAAAGGCTTTTACCAAGAATTTTGCGAAGCCCCCAATGTTTTCAATATGCTGCAATTAGCACTTCCACCTCGGGTTTTCGGATTGCTGAAGTTAAGCGCATCCATCGGGTTCTCATTGACATTTGGCAAAAGCACATCACAGATTGGCACGATGAGGATGTTGAGGAACCCCCAGCGCCTCCAGACAATTTTCAGGCATGCAGAGTTTCGGATGCGCCAACAAGCGGCGCCAACGCCAGTGACCCACCCAACGGTGAGGATGGTCCCGATTTACCGCAAGATCGCGAGCAACGAGGTCACCGGATTCGGTATTTTTCTGGCGGGGCATTTTGCGTGACGTGCGGAAAGCAGACAGCAAGATTGCAACATCTCAACACACGTATCCTGCGTAAACCTTGTCCTTACCCCAACTTGCCAGAGCATTCATTCTTGGATGGACAAGCCGGGCAAAGTGCAAGCCGCTGCTGGACTGGACGAACAGGAGCGCAAGCTCAATAAGCTTTACAACAGCGCAAACCACACTTTCGTTTGGAACAGGAAGACGGGCAAAGATCCAAAGCAAGTAAACAGTTTTGGGAAGTTGTGGTGCAGGAAGTGCGGCCGCACTTTCGCATGGCGTTACAGAGTACAGAATTTGCCAAAAACAGTTTGTCGTGAGCTGGAAGTTGCGCCTGAGCCACCGGAATGGGTACAACTATGCACTGTCAAAGGCACTGCGAGACAATTTGAAAGACCAAAAAGGCGCCTTCGAATTCAAAGGCACCACCATTGCCGCCAGGCTTGTTTCCGCGCCAAGGCATTGGGTGAACAACATCATCCTTTTGAGCGGATGTACGGCAGTTCAACCGTTCAGACAGGGTTCCACCAGGGTTCTGCAAGGGCTGCGGGTGGCCAGGGGTGGTTTGAGGTAAGTCTCCACAAGGGTTCCACCAAAGTTCCTTTACTAGGGTTACACAGGCTGGTTTGAGGCAAGGTTCCATGAGGGTTCCACCAGGGTTCTAGCAGGTTCTGCAAGGCAAGGTTCCACGAAGGTGTTACCAGGGTTCCAGCACGGTTCCACGAGGTTCTGCGAGGGCTGAAAATTGTTACGGGGTGGTGAAGTAAGGTTCCAAAAGCGCTCCACGAGGTTTCCACCAGGTTCTGCAAAAGCTATGGAGCAGCCGTGAGGAAAGGTTCCAGCAAAGTTTCATGCTAAGTTCCACGAGGATGGTTTGCGAGGTTCCTTTCAGCCTCATGACATCCATGAGTGGATGTTTTTTTCGAAGAAGCTCAGGCTCACTGCCGAAGCAACTGACCCCGAAATGACCCGAAAGCGGCTCCCCCAGTTTTCTCCAGTGAAGGCTCCAACAAGTGATCACCGTTTGTCGACTGGGTCTTTTGGTGACCCTCCTCTACTTTTTTGAATACTGCCAGTTGCTTAAGAATTGGTTTATTGCCCCCTGTTGGTCTTGTGGAGAATCTATCACTGGTGGATGTTGCTCTAGTTTTTCCAGGGGACTTTAGCAAATTGAGGAATATGGAATTGGGCTAGAATCAAAAACAGGCATGCCTTCCAGTTTCCCTTGGGATAGATGTGATGCACTTCGTCTTGTGGCGAAGCAAGCCCCAAAATCAGACAAGGGGCTTCTGTTTTTTCCTGGGGGATTCTAGAAAGCTGCTAGGATTCTCAGCTGGGGCATTTCTTCGAGCAACTTCTCATTTTGAGGTGCAGCATGAGAGAAAGAGCGGTCTGTTAGGGCCCGCCCACTCAGGAAGTGGAAGTGAGTCATGGCTGAATCTAGAAAGCCAATGTCCCAATGGACATTCCAAGTAGCATCAAAAGTACCCAAACCTTCACCTCCAAGTTCCATCCTCTCTGCAAATGAGTTTATATGAGTTTATGTTTCCCATTTGCTTGCAAAACGGTTGTGCATTTGGCCGGGGCATTTCTTGGCCAATTCAGCACCCCCTCTCAAAACCCCATTTCGAAAACCCGAATTTCTAGGCTCCCTCGCTACAGCCGAGTTGTTTTTGGGAGGCCTGGTGGATGTTTGCATGGAGCTGGCGCAGTTCACGGGCTGCTTGATGATCCGGGAGCCTTCGGCCTACTTCACAGCAGGCGAGTCCGCGAGTCTGCGAGTGGGGAGGGTCCGAGCTCCGAGTCGGAGCTGCGAAGGGAGCCAAAGGAACCTTAAGGAACCTTAAGGAACCTTAAGGAACCCGAAACCCCACGCAATAGTGTGTATTTTCCTTTGGTTTAAAAGAGAGAGACTCTATCTCTACTGGAAGTATGTTCTCATTCTTTCAGGGGGTGAAAAAGCAAATGGAAGTAGCGGTTCACAAATTGTTTGGACGTTTTCTGTCCGATCCGCTTGATCGGATGTGCGTCAGGGAAGGACACAGGAAGGGAAGGGCAAGAGAGGGAAGGGAAGCAAACGGCCCCATTTACCCTCTCCCAGACTACGGGTCTCTCCCGAACGGACCCCTTTGGAAGACGCGGTTCCATTCAGAATCAATCTAGGAGCTTCCATTTTAGTCTGAGGGTTTTGGTTTCTTGCGAATGCTTTGGGCCCGATTAGGTCTGATCATAGTTGTTGTTGGGAAACATTTTGCCCATGTTTGATCTTATTGTGGTTTAGTGTTTGAAATTTCCAAATGTACTCAACTGCTAAATTTTGTTTGAGTTTTTGCTCCCCTAACCCAACGTCAGCCAAGTGATTGTTTTTCTCGGTTTCCGTACCAATTCGGACAGACCTCTCTCGCAAAGCGCGCAAAGTCGCTCGCTGGCTGGGCCACAGGCACTCTTCCGGCTTGTGGCAGAAGTGAACCCCCAACCAAATGCCGAAAGTTTTCCGTTCTCTTCTTGGTTGCTCTTGAATACAAGCCAACCTGGAAAGGGTAATTTATGTTGAACAAATATTAGTAGCGGGGGGGTCAACCTCGACGAGTTCCACAAACGAAAAAAGACATGGCCGCTTCTCCCGGCTGGTCGCTAAACATGCATTTCTTTTGCGCCCCATGGAAAACAGAAAATATTTCCAGTGGTGTTAAAAATCCAACTTGAAAACCAACGGAAAAACATATTGATTTCAGCAAATGGAAGCAAAGGGCCTGTGACCCCAGAGCAGGTTGCTCCACCCCCCCCCCCCCCGGTGCAAAGAACAAAACACCACCCTTTCTGCGACACCATGGGTCATTGCAATGACTAGTCGCGGGGTTCATTTCTTCCATTTGGTTAAGACCCCTGGAAAAAAATATTTCCAGTAGATTCCCTTCAACAAAAACGGGGGAACATTGTTTTGTTTAAACTTGAGCAAATGGTTGCTTTGCAGGAAGTGGTCGCTTAGATGGTGTGGGCGTTAGTTGCATAACCCACATATGGTCGCAAGCCCCCTCTGGCCAGGGCTGCGAGAGTGGATTTGCCCCCCCCCCCCCAGGCCATCTAAGCAACCCAAAACCAACGTTTTCACAACCCATTGCTCCTAACCGAAAATCTAATCAAACTGCACTTGAGGGAGTCATAGAGGTCAACCCACGGCCAAACACCCAGACACACCCACATGGTTGTTGTTGGGAAACATTCTACATTTTTGCCTATTGTGTTTTAGCCCCACTTAACAGCCAAAATTGGAGATTTGTTGCTCCCCTTACGTCAACCAAGCCCCCGCAAAGCTGCCAGGCAACCTCATCGACATCGTGCGGGGAGGGCTGCCCATTCTGCTACTCTGGTTCTATGAGGTCCGTGTGATCCACCTACTCATCGCGGCTCGGCTCGGCTCGCGTGATCCACCTATTGCCTCCGTGACCTTTTGGGCTAAGTCATAGTTAGCTTCGGATTCATCCGGACCTCTAGTCGCCTACATGTTGCTCCAGTAGGAAAGGGAATCACCCCTCATTTTTGGCGGTCCTCCAGATTCATCCGAGGTCAACACTATCCGGCATCCCTTCTTTTGGGGGAGCGGGTCCCTTTAAAACCAAGCAACAACACTGAGGCTCAAGCCTATGTGGAGTACCCCGACCCGATGTGTCACCAACTCTGAGACGAACAAATTAGTATCCAATCAAGCGCTGGATGCTGCTCAAAAACTCGGAACCCCGCAAAGATGCTTGGTTTCCTTTTGGTGCCCCTATAGTGCAAATACTCTATTTTGAGAACCCCCAAAAAACAGCTACCAGACCAAATGAGTCAATTACCAACTTGCTCATCTCAATCAAAGAGTCAATCAATCCATCCATACATCCATCTACTGACCGACCGACCGACTGACAAGCCAACCAACCAACCGACCAGCCAACAAGCAACCAGCCAATCAATCAATCTATCAATCTATCAATCAATCAATCAAGCAATCAGTCAATCAGTCAATCAATCAATCGATCAATCAATCGTTCAAGTATTCAATCCGTCAAGCTACTTTTAACCATAGCTTACGTAGCTTACCATCCAAAAACGAACTAGCACACTGACAGGCAAAAAGACAAGCCGACAACGCGGGAGACAAGCAAGCAAGCAAACAAAGAAGCAAGCAAAAAGTATTGAATGCCTGTAGCTCCACTTCATTCACAAGGGCAAACAAACACAACCACGTAACAAAAAACATGCGAGAGATGTGGACCACGAAGTGTTGATTCCTCCAGAGTGCTTGCGTGTGTTGTTCTTGTGAAGGTCTTGGACCTTCAAGCATGCAACAGGGTGAGGTTTTGGAGCTTCAAGCAGTCCCTGTCCAGGGTTCGGAGTGTTCGGTCCGCAAATATGCATTTGAGCCACAATCAAAGCCCGGGTAGATGAAGGTTAGTAAGGGACAATCCCAGCAATAAATAGTTTCGGCCGCCTTCTGAAGTCTTTACATGGTTTTGGGTCAACCATTTTAATACCGGGTTTTGATTGTGACTCATTTGTTATGTTCCTGCGCAGGTTCCGAAGCCTCTAACTGTCAAATTGTGCATGATGGTTCTCATGTTAAGAGTTATTCAGCACGGGCTATGTCAAGAATCTGGCTCACAAGCACTGGTATTTAGAGGTTCGTGCACACCACACAAAGTACGTGATCAACCGCAGCACCGGCATGCATACTCCCTTGGGGGGACCACACAGATATAGTGTCTATGTTTTATGTATATATGTAATGTATTGAATATATATATATACATATACATACATACATGTACATGTGCACACAAACATACGCTACATCTACATTTGCATCTGCAAGTGCATTGCACACTCTACCATATCATACTGTACCGTGTCATACCTGCCAAACCGCCGCATACCATACCATACCATATCACACTGTCCATTCCATGCCGCACCATACCACACCATACCATTCCATGCCGTACCATCCCATACACCTACGCGGCACCAACCGCACCTGGCTCATCCGCATGTCCACCTTGCCCCAGGTGCTGATCTATTGGATGCGTTTGCTCGAGGTGCGGAGGATCTGAGTCGCAGTTCGTCTTGAGGCGAAAGGCAAGCTTTGTTTGGGGCCTCTTTGGTTTCAACTTGGGGTTGTTTGAGTTTCAAAGCCAGCGGTAATCGTGAAAAGACACCGGTAACGCTGAAACAAATCGCAGTAACACCGAGTTTGAGTTTGCGAAAAATGGAGTTTGAGTCGAACGTGAGTGTTACAGGCAACCCTGACTCCAAATGCTGAGGCAGCTCGGTGGATCCTTTCGAAGTGGATGGTCTGCAGCGGAGTGTGGATGCACCAAATCCCAGTTCGATGAAACCCCAGTTGAAAACTCCAGGGGTTGATTCCTTGTCCATTCTTTCCAGCCATCGTTCTTTCAAAAAACCGATCGCCATTTCCCCAGGGTGTTTGGTGGTTTTCGAGAAAGAAGGATGCCTGGAAAGAATGGGGCAGTTACCCCTGGAAAAACGGAGACACCACCTGTGAATGAGTCAACTGCGGGATTTCCTCCACGGGAAAGCATCCGCCGAGTCCCCTAAAGTGGTTGCATGCTGAGGGCTCAAAATTGCTGCTGGTGGTTTCCCTTCAATCCACCGCGAAAAGGGACCAGTTGTCCGGATGTCACTGTAAGGAACCCAGCCTTGGGAGAAACGAATCTGAGAACGATGTGGGAAGCATCGCTAAGTGGTACCATGTTCATAACCCACTTGCCATGGCAAAGTACGTCTAAAGATACCAGGGCAAAGCTAAGCAACATACATTTTTTCCGATTCTGGTTCATTTGCCAAAACTCTCTGTATATAGCATGTAGCTTTGGAGACCCCAGGAAAAAAACGGTCGACACGAGGGCAGAACAATGCCAATCCTCCATCTCATCCAGGTTGCTCCGATCGGAACAGACATTTGGCTCTTGCGACGCAGAACTAAAGAAACCAAAGCACATGTCCACTTACTGTGTACTCAATCTTTTTGTGGTCGCCCAGTGTCAACCAGTTGGTTTTTGTTTTTAATGTTTTTCTCGGAGCACGTGTTTGGTTGCGCCCTTCAGGGGTGTGGTGAAAGCTGCGAGCCTTCGACGTGTTGAGTTCCAATTGGCCCGGTGGATCCATCTCCATAGATCATTTGTTGGGCACTGCCGCTACCCTTTAATCAAAGAAACTATTTGCCTGATTTCCTGGACTTTAAGAATCTTTACGACGTTTTTGGTTTCGACCATTGTAGTAGTCGCAACCAAAAAGGTTGGACTTGTTTGGGCCAATCCACGCAGAAAGTGAGACAATGACAGTTCCTGATCTCCTGTAGTCATGGTTGTTGTTGGGAAACAGTTGACATTTTTGCTTATTGTGGTTTAGTGGGAAATCCCCACTTAACTGCTAAATTTAAGTGTTTGCTCCCCTTCCAACGTCAACCAAGTAGTGGTATCTAAAATCCAAGTGGGATACACCAAAAGTCAGGTTTTGTATGATGATTTTTGGCCAAAGGCTTACTTCCATTTGCTGAAATGAATATGTTTGTTTTATTTCCCTGGTTGGTTTTGAAAGGAAATTGCCACTACTGGAAACATGTTTTTTCCAGGGGTCGAAAAACCGAATGGAAGTTTAGGAAGTCCTGACACATCCATTTTGTGGATCGGGATCTTTACTGGCCATCCGGTCCACATCCGCAAGATCCGCGTAAAAACGGGCTGGCCTGGTCAAAGGCAGTCCGCAAGATTCTGAAGGCCCCCTTTGCAAGTTATACTGTGGATGGACGAAATCGATTTCGCACCACTTGCAGTTACAGGGGAATCATCCTTTCAGGGTTTGCTGGGTGGTGCTGGATTTCATCCATCCACAGGTGTCCTTCTTGGTGGTTTTTTGGTCGAACAATAGATGGCGATTCCTGGTTTACCTGGTGGTTGAATCATCTAAAAGGGCCATCTAGTTCCACGAAAAGGACGCTTATGTTTGCAGTCGTTGTCCAACAAGCATTTTGGACTGAAGATATTTGAACAGCCCAAACTGGGAACTCCCCCAACTGTGTTTTACATGTAGGGTTGACTAAGTACGAAACAGAATCGGAACATATGGTTTCCTGCATACACCCCAGATGTGGGCCAAATGTAGCATGGATCACGGATGAGGATTGCGTTGTTCAAAGCGAATCGACCTTAACTGACCTGTTGGTTTTCCCATGGTCCAGTTTTAGTGGCCCAAAATTGATCAGCCTTATTTCCAGGTCCTTTCAGGGGCAAGTGAGTCAGGCAACCCTTAGTGGATGGTTTGGATTGGTGAGATTTGGATTTGAACCCCCAGGTTCTTGAGAGGAAATGGGAAACTACCCCCGGACACCTCCGAGCTGGCAAATCCTTCAGAGCACGCCTACCTCGAATGGTCGAGTTGTCCCTGAAAAGCATGCAAGTTTCGGCCAGTCAAAAGCTCATGTCCAGGATTTGTTTAGACCCGTGAGGTTATACAATACTGGGGTCTTTTACAAAGCAATTTTGCATTCTAGAGACTCCACATGAAACACAGTCAGAAAGTATGCCATGTTCTATGTAAAACTTATTTGTGATTCAATCGCCCCAGCCTCAAGCAGGGCTCCCCATTTTAATGGCCCTCCCCCCCTCACCCCCCACCCCTCCCACCCATTCCCCCACATCCCACCCCACTCCCCCACTCCCCCCACCCTTCGTGGAAGTCTCCCTGTTGCGTCCGTCCTACGCCTCCCTCCCCCCCCCCCCCACCGCCTCAGTCTCGCCGTCCGTCGGAGTCTCCTCGTCTCGGCGTCAGGTCATCCCCACCCCCTTACATATGGAGTTGTGGGAGGGGGGTGACCCCTGGAATTCCACTTACGCTTCCACTTCCCTATGGGGAACACTAGATCCACGGAATGCGAGACCTCCCTTCACCCCTCCCCTCTTGGAATCCGGATTCCGACTAAAGGACACCAACTCGGGGATGGGTTTTTTCGGCCGGGGCGCGCCCAACTTATGGCGGTGATGTCAGGGCGTCACCCACTGCGAGACCATCGGCCACGCGCTGCTGCCGCTCGCGCAGCTGGCCAGCGGCCTCATGCCCGCCGGGGAAACTCAGCGAGCGAGAGCCGAGAGCCGACCGGTCTCCGAACCGAAAACGGAACGCAGCGACCGAGAAACCGACGAAGGGTTTGGCGACGGGTCAGACCCGGAACATCCAGTTGATGAAGACCCCTGGAAAAAAGATTTCAAAAAAGCAAGAAATGTCCAGTAGTGATAGATTGCCTTTCAAGCCAACAGGGGAAAATCATCTATTCTTAAGCAAATGGAAGGGAAAGGACGTGGAAAGGAGTCTTTGAGGTCTTTGAGGTGTGGTAAGTTCAACCCATCTGCTGAAATGAATAGTGTTTTCTTTCATGTTCGCCTGGTGGTTTCAAATCAAAGGGATCGATATTTCACTCCTGGAAATATTCGCTCATGTTTTCTTGGGGACTTGAGTCTTGAGCAACTGGAGGTAAGATCCTTTTTTGGAGTTGGTCCCTGAACTCGTGGCGAGCCCACCCCCTGCCCCTGTGTGATTTGTGGGCCAGGTATCCTTGCTGGATCCTGGGCCCGCCTCCTCTCTGTGGATTATTTGGAGCTCGTGATTTGTCCCTTCCGTGCTTGTTGCTTGATCTGTTTTGCTGCTAAAGTGTTCCAGAACCCGAAAACGCCACCCAAAGCTTCCAGTGGACAGCCCCTTGCCTCCCTGGTTTCTTGCTTGGCGCTTCATGTTTCACAGAGCCCTGCCCTTAAAAGCAATGAGCCATGGAGAATCGGGCCAGAGAACATACCTCAAGCGACCCTATGTGTTTCATTCATGAAACGCTGAATCCCATTCTGGGGAATGTTTGGTGTGGTTTTAGGTTAACTCAGCTTACCCTCAGTGGGTGGTTTGGAACCCTGACTTTTGTAGAAGACAATGGAAGACCATCCCGGAACACTTCAAAACCAGCCATCCGAACCACTCAGAGGGAAGGAGATGAATTGCAAATTCAAGCCAGGGCGAGGATGTGTCCACCTCGGAAAGTCCATCCCCACCACTTGATCTTGTAAGGATCCCCACTTTGCCACTCGCGGAACCTGGCCGGCGAAGAGCCCATGTTGCCACATTGGTTGAGGAGGATGCGGTTTCTTTGGTTTATCATGGACATGGTTCACTGGTCCCACACATGTTGGAGGCTAAGATGGTGCTTGACTTGTGCCATGATTTGCCGCGCTACGGCGGTTTGCCCTCGCCAAAGCAGGCACCACACCCAGAATCTCGACCAAAATCGGACTCAATGGATCCCAGTTACCCCCTGCATATTAGGTAACTAGGTCACCGACAATTGTCCTCTTGAAGTTTCATGGATGGTTCCCTTGGTGACCTACAAGGAAATGGAATCACTGGGGGAGGTGTGTTGTTTGTGGCCACTGGTGCAAAGGAAACAAAGGAAGACCATCCTGCTTCTGGGTCCAAATCCCTGTGTGGGCGCATTTTCAATTCGGGTTTGCATCAAACTAACCTACAAGGTTGGTTCCCCTTTGAATCATAGCCACAGCGGGTACTCGATCAGAAAAACGGACCCCCACTTAAAAAAAAAAAAAAAAAAAAAAAAAAAAAAAAAAAAAACATGAGGCTCGAACCTCAATTTTTGGGATTCGAAGCCCTTCTTGGGGATCAGGGTTTCCCATTTTCCGGGACACGCCAGAGCCACAAGAACCAGGACCCACCCCAGGGCAAAGCCCATGATCTTCCAACTTCAAATCCATAGAACCCCCCCCCCCGGTTTAAATCCATAGGAAACTTTCCCAGTCGGTTCCTCCCCCCCCCTTTCCCCATCTCCATGGGCCACCCCCACCACCACCTCGCCTCAGCGCCTCAGCGCAGCCAAACCAGGCGATGAGTTTCACCCTGGTGGGTTTCTGCGCGCTCACCCACGCCTCCTACGCCGTGCAAGTGCTCCCCGGAACGCACGCGGAGGGCGAAGGGGGAAGGAAGGCGGAAAGCCTCGGAGGGATTTGTTTTTCTTTGGGGTACCGTAAGCCTTTAGCCTTGGAAGCCTGGTAAATGGACAAATGGACCAAAACCTGCGGTTTTTGGGTGGTTTAATTTTGACCCATACTCATTGATGTTCCCTTGTTGGTTCAAAAGTTGGAATAGATTTCACTACTGGATATATGCATAGGTGTCCTTTTTGGTTGTTTTGGTCGAAGAATAGAGGGCGATTCCTGGACGCCTATGATTACGTGTGAATGAGGAAGCCCCCCCAAAGAAACAAGAAATGAACGAAAAATAGCGGGAAGAAGGAAGAAGGGGCGGTTTCGAACAGAAACATGTGTGCTGCTGGTTTCCCAAAACAACCCAGGCACAAGGTGCCCTGATAGGCGAGAGGAATGCCCTCCCAGATGGTTGGCGGAGAGAAATCTCCAAATGATGTCGAAAGGGCCCCAGATGGCCTGCAGGCTTCGCTTGGTTAGGAATCAGGTCCCCTACAAAGCCAGGTTATGTACGGTGAAACAGCATCTATTAGTGACCATGCTACAAAACCATTTGAAATAGAGTAGACTACATTTGAAACAGCATCTGAACATATGATTTTCTGCGTGTCCCACGGCCAAGACAAGCCACTTTCCGTGGTTGCGCGTCCACCAAGTGGATAACCAAGGTTAGAGACCTGATAGCTAAGTCCCGCATCTATGCGGGTCCCTCTAAAGTGGTCGCATTTTGAGGGCTTCTCAAAAGGACGTTTGGAGGTGATTTTCCTAGAAACGCCACCCGGGTAATTTTGAGGAGCTCGCTTTGGTTCTTGTTGTTTGTTTGCTTGCTTGCTTGCTTGCTTGCTTGCTTGCTTGCTTGCTTGCTTGCTTGCTTGCTTGCTTGCTTGCTTGCTTGCTTGCTTGCTTGCTTGCTTGCTTGCTTGCTTGCTTGTTTGTTTGTTTTGGGGGGGACGGCGGATGCGAATTTAGAGGGGGTCCTTTTAAAGGGGGTTTAAAGGAGAGATACAGGGAACGCCGCTTGGTTCTGCCTCGCTCCCCAGGCCGGGACGTGTGAAATGGACTGGACCGCAACGGAGAAATTATTTTTGGGTGAGGTTTGGTAAGGGTTTGAACAGCTACTCTTTTGGTTTTGGGCACATCTAAGACATATTTCCGGGGGCGGTTGTGGGTGGCTCCAAATGGGTAAGTCCCTTATCTGGGCTGTATATTACTTAGGGGTTGTGTAATGGAATGGGGTTGCAGGGGTAAATCCAATTGAGACTTAGGGTGGTTAGAGTTAGCCACAGACCTGGGCTCGCAGAAGGCGAAAGGGGATCTTCACTGTTGGATCAAGTTGGCGAGTGCCTGACCGTGAATTCCACTGGGAGAGCCGGAAGTTGTTTTACATGACGGTAAGGACGTACAACCTGTTTCCCTCGGGGTCCCTTCAACATGACATGCCTTGAATTCCACGGCTGAAGATTGGGGCGTTGACACCAACGCAAAGTGGCTAGGGAATTTGGGAATTACCACAGGGATTCCCGAAAAGGAAACCACAAGGAAAAGTTTATAACCTCATTCCCTGCGGAGCACCAGCAAGTTAAGTCGCATGGCAAAACACTGAACCATCAGTCGAGGGCCTTAGCCCGCCAAAGACCCCCCACCTACCAGAAGATAGTATTTGGGCTGACTTGCCCTTTCGTATTTGGGGAGGGCGAAACCTTGAGAACGTTTGCATTAGTTCCCATCCACTGATCAAGGGGCACGGCTTTCGCAGATTGTAGAACTCCATACGCCCCAAACACACTTACTCGTTCCATCTTCGCCACAGCTGGAGAAAACAATTTGTCGGTTTTGCGCATCATAGTTCAAGTGTGTTTTATGTGGTCGGTGACGTTTTCAGGTTTGACTCACCTAGTTGCGACAAAGGTGTTTCCCGTGTCTCGTGTTTGTGTGGTTGGAGTTTTCCCGGGGTTGTGTTTGGGTGTGTGTGTGTGTGTGGTTTTCTAGTATCGCAGCCTTCGCAAAGAGTCAGTTGTTCCGGGCACTTAAAACGGATTGGGTTTGGTACCCTTTGGGAAAAATTGGGTTGCACCACCCTCCTTTTCTGGAACAAAATTGAAGAATCCGGAGCCCGCCATGTGTGATTGTTTGCTGCCCCAGGAACTTGTTTGGCCCTATTCAGGCTCCCCTTTGCGAGTGGGTGGTAATGTTCTTCAAAGTGTTCGGTTTGCTTCTATTTTATTTTTAAGTGCTCAGCCTTTTTGGGGTAGATGCCCCATATCACGTCGGCAACCAGAGAACCGAGGGGTATGTCAACTCATCTCACAAGTGGCCGGGACTCGTGGCACCCTTCTGTCCTTTTCTTTGGACAGGGGTTATTATTTTGACTGTTTCTGGGGGTTATCACAGTCAGAAAATGGATTTGGCTGGTTCCCTTTAACCCACCACTTAGGGGATGGTAAAATCATGGGGCCAGCTGGAGGTTTCCCTTGAAACTCGCCAAACACCGAGGTAGTGACCCAATTCCTTTTGCCCAGACAACTCACTAACTTCCCAGAGGCTTAGCCCCTCAACGGGCTGGGTGTTTGCGGGTTGGGGGGGGAGTTGTGGCTCGGGGGGGAGGGTGTTTGGCGTCTCTGAAAGCTTTCGGACAGTGAGGCATCCGGACCACATGTGGCCGGACACCCTCTTCCAGTCCTTCACACTGCTGATTACCCAGGCCTGCATCTCCGAGTTCACTTTGTCTGGACCATTCTAGTCTAAGGTGTTCAGTGGCACCCTTTGTCCCTTTTTTTTGGTGGCTGCCCCACTAAAAATTGCCTTCCCCAAAAAGGGTTCCCTTTTTTCCCAGGGTCACTGAACAACTGAGTAGTGGCAACCAAAACGCCTAGACGTGTTTGGTTGCCAATCCTCTCGGTGAGGTGGATGCTTACCAACAAAATGTCCTTGCTTGGGGTTGGTAGCATCATCATTATGTAGGGGTGATTTGAAAGGCTTCTTTTTTAGGTGATGTTGACAGGGCAATCAGGGAGCAATGTGCTTAGAACACCACCAAACAACCACTCGCCGGGAGGGTATGCCCCACATACGTGCCTGAGGTATTAAAACGTATGACTGGCACCCTCTCCAAGGGTCCAAGGGAAGGGTGTGCGGTGCATTCCAACAAAGCAAGCACACACCTGCAAACCCTGGGTCAATGGCGCAGGACTCACTTCGTCTTAAGGAGTTGTATCTTACAAATCGTGGGGGTGGCCCATGTGTTGTGCACATGGGGCCTGGTGGTTAGTTAGATGATCCATGGCTTCCACTACCCCGAAACCACCCCAGCAAGAAATGTGATACGGGCGCCTTTTCTAGCGCTTTCGAAGGAAAACCGCAAAGGAAACGAATATGCTCGGGGGGCCATGGTTGTGGGAAACGGCTGCTCTGGGGTCCTTTTCATGATGCCAACTGGCTGCTCTGTGTGTGTGTGTAGGTGACGAAGACTGTTGTGCCTTGGTTGATCAGTCCGAGGCTTTTTTTGCAAGTCAACTCCCGTTTGGTGCTTGGTCTTCCATTTGCTTAAGAATATGGTTTATTTCCCCTGTTGGTTAAAAGGAATCCATCACTACTGAAAATATGTGTTTTGCCAGGGGGCTTAAGCAAATGGAAGGGATGTTTTGCGAAGATTGGTTCTGATGAATAGTTGGTGCAGTACGCAGCTTATCTATTCTTTGACCGAACTCCCTTTTAAGTAGCAAAGTAGTCATAGGGGTCGCGGAAAGTGTTGCTCCCCCACAACCATTTGAAACGAGGTTCCTGCACTGATCGGTTCAAGTTCTTTTGCGAGTTTCCCTTAAAAGCCATCTACAGCAAACATGCCTGTTCTGCTGTCCGGGGTCAATGAAAAAAAGACACCTTGCGCCTTGGGCAGCAATGTCTGGTTTTAGGCTTGGAATCATTGAAGTTGCAGCCAGATTCATGGACTTCACTCGATGTTTCAAGCACCTTCCCGCTTCCTGGACTTCTGGACATGACTGGCCCCCTTCTGGAGAGTATCAAGGGTCCCAAGTAGCTGAAAGCCAGCTTCTGACTTTCACCCCCAGAAACAGAACCAAAGTCATGAGCCCATGAGATCACCGACTTGTTGGACTTCGACTGGACACGTCGATCTGTCTCGCGTCAGGGTTTGCCGGAGCACCCGCCCAGCGACAGCCTGGAGCTGCTGGTGCTCTACGTAGGCGACTCCCGTCAAAATTGAGGCGATGGATAACCTACCCTCTATGGGGTGTGTCACCAAAGTACTTCCCCAAAACTAGCTCCCCTTTTTTTTGATTTTTTGGGGTCCCCTTGTTTTCCGCTAACCAGGCAAAAAAGATAATTTTCTGCTGGGGTCATAATTCCAGCCTAGAGTGAAGGATTCCTCTAGGCGACAGCCCGCAATCCAAAAAGCAACCAGGGGATGTAGGATGGGTTTAATCTGGGGTTCCCATTCTAACCCCCTCATCATCTCATCATTTGCCGCTAAAGAAGGGGGGCCCGCAGCGCTTGGGGCCCACTGTTTGCTTGCGTGCTCGCGTCGTCAAGTTTCGTTGTTGGTTTTGGGTTACCGACAAGTGCCCCATTCTGTGGAGAGCTAACGCTGTTGGGGCTACAAAGTGACTGACCTCTTCCTATCTTTGCCGAACATGCCGAGTGTTGTGTTTTTCTGCGGGCTCCGTTCGGGGATGATCAGATGGCTTGCCATGGCAAACGGAATTGCAGGCGTGCTCTTCTTCTCCATCTTCGTGCTGAATATCTTCATCGGGGTCATCAGCGAGCAGTACTCCAACGAGAAGGCGAAGGCCTGCCGGGCAAGCGTGTTTTTTGTTTGTTTCTTTGGTTGTTTTTGTTCTTCTTCTTTTTTTCGGGGAAAATGAGGGAGGGAGGGAGGGAGGGAGGGAGGGAGGGAGGGAGGGAGGGAGGGAGGGAGGGAGGGAGGGAGGGAGGGAGGGAGGGAGGGAGAGGGGGGGGGGTTACACACGCGGCTCGAGCTGTGCTTAAAAAGCTTCCACCACAGAAATTGGACCTGGAGTCTCCACGCTTTAAAAAGCGGGGGTTATGACCCATGTTGGATGACCATCCATTTTTTAAGGGACATAGACACGCCAGGTGTTTATGTCAGGGTTGTCTAGTTTTCCCCGGTTGGCTGACTAGCAGTTGACCTTGTTTTTTTTCCGGGTTCGGAACCTCAGGAACTCTTGGGCAACACGCGCAGCCGCCATTTGTGGGGTGTGGGAAACCCCTAACCACCAGAGTATGGTTTGAGGATGTCACTCTAATGGCCCGGATTGGCCCGGTAAAGCGAATAGTTGCGAAATCCACAGATGGACGAGACCCGATTTGGGTGTGTCTGCTTTTAGCGAACCCCGAAAAGAAACACGAAGTAACAAGAATGGTTGGTTTTTCCAAAGTTCGGCTTCCCTTTCAAAAGGCGGTCCCAAAAAAGGTACAGACCCGATTTGGAGTTTTACGCACCTGGTGTAGGTGTTTGTTGCAGCATCTAGTATCCCAGAACCCTGGGATGTCTTGGACGGTGGGTACCTGGAAAAAGCTTGATTTGGCCATGACTTTCAATCGAAGACCCCTTCAAAGCGGTTGGTGGACGCAAATCCCAACTCAAAAAAAGTCCACCTCGGGTCCCAATCATCAAGGTAGTTCGAACCTATCCACGGAAAATTGGCGGGTCCTCTTGCTACCCACCTTCTATTCTTGAGGGTCGAATATGGTATCGAACATGTTCTAAAAATCGTTGGCGATTTCCAGGCCCTAGGAGGACAGCCGAATGGGAACTCCGAATTCATTAATCGTAAGCCCTTGACCAATTGGGGGGTGGGGGGAGCAATTTTTGGTTAAAACCCTCAAAATCCGGGCTTAGGAGTCTCAGATTGGAAGACCCTGTTACACCCGTTTTCTTGGCTTTGAGGAATCTGTTTCTTGCGAGTTTGAGGTGAGTTGCAAGCAGGAGTGACTGTTTGTTTTTTTTGGAGGGAACATACTGTGAATGGACGAAATCCATTTCGCACCTAAGAAACCCTGGAATGATGACTCCCCTGTTCATAACTACTGTCTTCCCCAGTTGAAAGTGGCGCAGGATTTCGTCCATCCACAGGTTTCCTTGTCATAGCCGCAGCCACAATCCTTCCGGGGCTGCGCGAAAGCAGGGCTCCTGAACAGATACGAATTGGTCATTGAAACAAGACGTTCTTAGCAGACCAAAAGGAAGCCAGTATTTGGGATGATGTAGTTGTTCTTTACTTGGGATACATTTCTTACGTCAGGTTTCGTCAACGATCAGGGTCGACTTGGCCCCAGAAACTTGGACCCAATCGACATGGCCTGATCGCTCAATATAAGGCTGGAGCCATCACTCCCAATAGGAGGCTCGCTCAACAAAGCGCGAGCCTCGCAGTGGAGTTGGCTGTGTTGACAAAGACCAGGAGAAGACGACAGGCGGCAATTTGACAGCTGCATGTGGACAATCTAAGGGTGGAAGTACATACCCCTTGTTCGTACCCCTTGGCTTCCCTGGTTTCCAACCCACTTTATAACGGGTATATCCCCCTTTTGGGGAGAGTATGAACATCAGCAGGCCTTCTGGGTTCATTTTTCCAAGGGGTATGCAACAGGGGTTATGTACAAGCACCCCTGGAGACAATGGACTGGATGGAGCTGCCTCGCGGAGCGTTAGATGGTCACATTGCTGCGAAAGCTCTACCTTAGACAGTGCGAGACGAATCGCTAAGTGGCTAGTAACCATTTTTTTGTAACCCAGTCCCCATGGGTTATAACTAGAGTTACTACCCACTTTGCGATTGGCCCCGGACCATCTAAGTATCACGAGAGCTTTCTAAGGTCAGCTTTTCCTGATGGAAGTTCCAGCTTAGCTTGTCTTGCCAGAGCGCTTGCCATACCCGCGAACTGCGCCTGCGACGTGCAGTATAGTTTGGCATCCATGGGAAAACACACGCTGCCTGCGGGCTACGCAGTGAAATCCAGGTACTGTCCATATCAAAATTCGGAAAGACGGGGACCCTGGAAAGTCAAACCCGTCGTGGCTCTCAAAAAGGCGTGAAGTACTGGCATGAAGCCGAAACCCTCATCCTTTGCAACTCCGGAGTCTCACCTGGGCGAGTCTGTTTTGAGGATACCCCTTGTTTCATGGCTTTGAACAAAGAAACCAAAGGGACAACAAGCTCACTTTGGGGGTCCCTAAAAAATGACACGCACCATGATCAGGTGAACCTCATGTTCCAGAGCGTTCGAGCCGGGGCCTAAGAACCCCGGCACGTCGGGTGGGATTGGTCCAGGGGATGAGTCGGCTGGTCAGCTTGAGTCAGACAAAGCAGGACGGATCGTGAACGGAGCGACTAGCAACGACTAGCAACAGAAAACAAGCCCTAAGATTGTGTCCTCGACTGGCAACCGCCATACTTTGCCGGGGGGAAAGAAAAAAACACATGCCCCAAAAACAGGGCCCCTTTTCACACGTTTCATTTGCATCGCTCTCGCGGGACACACACACACACACACACGGCAAGTTGTTCAGCATCATCAGTGTGCATTTTTGTTCATTGGCTTCCCTTTCTGTACTCCTATTGGATCTTTAGACTAACTTTTTGGATTCCCCTCATAATTCCTTTTAACCAGCAACCAGTTAAACTTTTTGCTGGGGGATCTACGGCACCCAAGCTTTTTGCTTGGTTTTTCTACCAGGGACACCAGTTGACAACAATGCATCCCGGATTCAAGGGCAGAACCCCGTCAAAAACGGCGCAGGGTTGCGGAACATGAGGTAAGTGGGTGCTACAGTCCGTCGTTGATAATTTTTTGACTTTTTTCCGACCACTTGTGCAGCACCTACAGGGTTTGTAGGTCGGTTTAATGCAACTTGTTTTGTCAGAGGGGAGCCCCCCTTGGCTGGGCTCTCCTGCAAAACAAGGTTCTTGTTGTTTCTTCTTTTTTGGTGTGGGGGGGGGGTGTCGTTTGTCGTTCCTGGAGACCATTTTCCCTCACACCGAGAGACTTTTAGCCTTTTTGTGGCTGAAGGGTTTCATGACAAAATCCTCGCAAAGTTTAGCATTTAGCAAGGGGTCAACGGACCGCTAAGAGAAGAGGTTGCTCAAAGTTTCCTGCAGTTGGAAGGTACATACGGAGGACTCACTCTTCTTCAAAACGAAACAGAAATCAAGCCCATGTTGTCCCATGTGTTAGCAGGGACCGGATCCCAAAATCTGTACGGCTCCAATAAATCTAGGGGTTGATTCCTTTTCCACTCTTTTCAATCGTTCTTTTTGAAAACCGGATCCGTTTTCTCTGGTTTCTGGAGGTGTTCTTTGGAAAGATTCGGATCGGGTTCAGAATGGGAATGGGAGGTACCTGGAATAAAATTTCCGAACTCCCGCGAGGCCTCGTGCTGCTTGACCTTCCTGCTGCGTTTGTGTTGCCTGCCCTTCCAGCTGGTGACCAAAGAGACCGCCTCCGCGACCGACGCTCGTGCAAAACTTTGGGCCGCTGCGTTGACATGGGTTGCCCGGTCCGGTCCTTAAGGCATGGTTGTCGTTGGGAAGCATTTTATATTTTTGCTTATTGTGGTTTAGTGGGAAATCCCCACTGAACTGCTAAAAATTAAGTGTTTGCTCCCCTTCCAACGCCAACCAAGAAGGGATGTGTAAGCTCGTTCCAGAGAGTCCAAATGGCAACAACCAAAGTGGGGTGGTTGTGCTCCTTTCTTTTGGGAGGCAAATGGTTATACCAAAATGGGGTGGTTTTGTCGCCTTTTTGGTTTCCCTTTAAATCCACGAAGGGGTACCAACTCCAAAAACGTGCCACTGAAACGGTCACGAGTCCCTGGGGTCCCCACGCAAAACTTTGTGTTTTGCCTCCAGAAGTGACCTGGAGCCTGCGGTTTCATCCTCGAATTCGAGTCATGGGGCAAAAAACTTCGCGGGAATCCTGTTTCCCGGGTCGATGGATTGGTTTTGGGCCTCAAGTCTGGTTGTTTGCCATTGGGCCCCTGAGTTGAATTGGTCGGGGTTAGCCTTGGGGGTGGAACCTGAGTTCCGGTCTTTCGCCACTTTTTGGGAAGCCCGTGTTCGCAGTGGCCCCTTTTTTTTAAATATATATATATATATATATACATATTAACTTTTTTGGGAAGGCCGTGTTCGCAGTGGCCCCTGGTTTTTCCCCACCCGACAGGAAGGGGTTGTTAGAGTTTATGTTAGAATCCGCGTTTGCGATGCTTCTACACCACGCCCCCGCCAAGTATCCCGCCAGAGCAGCTCGCCAGTGGATCCCGCCCAGTATCCCGCCAGAGCGGCCCGCCAGTGGATCCCGACGCTTTTGTGTTGCATCGGGCTGTGAATAAGCAACTTCGTTTAATACCCCGTCGGGTTTCTTTTTGGAAGGGGCTTGGCTTTTGTTAACGGAACCGATGTTTGAGTTCTCGAGATCGGCTCGCAAACAAGTGGAGTTTGGCACACAGACAGGTGGAGAAGGCTCTCAATGCAAAGCTTGTTGAGCAGTCATAGGCCCCAAGCCACTCGAAAACCATGCTTGAATTTACACACCCGTGTCGACGGTCGTAAGCTCGTGAGTGTGGAGGGCGGGGATTGCTCGAAGCGAATTATTTGTTGTTGTTTTTTCTTTTTTGGGAAGGCCGTGTTCACAGTGGCCCCTGGTTTTTTCTTTTTTGGGAAGGCCGTGTTCGCAGAAGTGGCAGGCTTTCAGATGTGAACCCCCTACCCGGTTGTTTTTCTCCAAAGATGTCAACTGGGTTTTTCTCCAAAGATGTACATCTGAACCCCACCCCCCTGCCCAACCCAAAGCAGATGTCCTTTTTGGTTGAGCGAGCCTCAAAAAACGACACCTGGGCGGGGGGGGTGGAGCACCCCTACCTCCAGTGTGGGCAGCTTGGAGTCAGAATTCCACACCAGGGACCCGGCTTTTTTCAGACGCCCCCCCAAACTCAAACTTGTGCCTCAATCACAAACAGGGATTCCAAGCCTCAAAAAAAACACACCGGCCATGTGATGAGTCTGGCATTTTA
>CAUJNA010002846.1:7500-95000 GCA_963377175.1 Effrenium voratum | reverse complement strand
CTCATTTTGAGCCTGGCTTCCTTTTCGGGTATTCTACCTGGCCAGTTTGACTTTATGGGACATGGGATTTCGGTTTCCCTGTAGGTTCATGAGCGTTTTTGGTTTGAGACGTGCGAAGGATTGAAGACCAGCGGAACTGGTTCCATTTGAAGCGCTTGCCCATTTCCATGAACGCAAAAGCCCAAAGGGCTTTTGCCCTTGTTGAGGCCAACTTGATGTTCAACAAAACGAAGGGAGCCAACTTGAAGGGTGTTCCCTTGAACTTGGCCAACTTGAAGGGAAAACTTGTTGAGGCCACAGGCAAATCTAGGGTGTGGCCCAGATACTCCCAAAACGCGAACAACGACGCCTAGGTCCCCCAGCTAGATGCCCTTTTTCCAACTTTTTTGGGCGAGGGTTCCCCTACTAAAATAGACTACAGAAAAACAGTCTGATATGACTCCCCTCTATCATCTCTCATTTGTTGGGATTATCAAGTCTGACCTTTGCGGCCTCCATGAGGAGCAGAAAGAATACCCCCCCACTCCAAATACCCTCTTTTTTTAGGGTATGATGTCGACCCTCTACCAATAAAGATTGTATTTACCATGGAAACCCAGGTTCTTCACAAAATGCCCTCGAAAAAGTGAGTATTTGGAGTAGGGGGTAAGCAAAGCAACTCATGGCTACGCATTTCAACAGGGGACCCCTTCAACTGTGCTTGGTGGACATGCATCCCCCACCATCGTTCCGGGTCTCTAATTCTGATTCATAGCCAGACGTGAATTCGGCGCAGCCGGGCGCCGGGAGTGCCGAGGTCAGCTGGTAGCGTACCTGGCGGCGATCCAGCGCTTCGGCCATCGGTGTGCTTTTCTGTCAGCCTAGGATTCGGAAGGGAGCTCTACCAGAAGACCCAAAAACCTCTAAATATGTCATGCCCCAGGAAACACGATGCTTTTTCGAGTCTTTAGGTAGAGATCAGGTTAGCCTCAAATTTGGCAACGGTCTCCTTTTGGTTTCTAACATCACCTGCAAAACAAGCGCCCTTAAGACAAATACACACCCATTTTGATGGTTGGGGCCTTGACCCCTGATTCTTGTAGAAGGTAAATGTGCCCCAAGTGTATGCTCAGTATGGGTGGTCAACGTCACTCCGAAGCTTCCCGGGACCCGCCCAAAATTCCAGTGGCACTAGCTAGCAGTTGGCCTTTTTTCCAGCCAAACTGAATCTCCAACCCAAAGCTATTCTATGGGTGGTTCCCAGACATCACATCTTTTGGGTTTTTAGGGTTTAGTGGGGTTCCATTTAACCCACTGAAAGTCAAGCTTTTAGCAGATCGGTTTGGACAGCCCAGGTTCATCTAAATTATGAAACAGGAGCCAAATTTTCTGCACTGGGGTCCACTCATCCAGATCTCGTTTGCCTTGTTCCCCCTAGGGCGACCAAATTACCCTCCAGTCCCTGCCACGGAACGCAGCAATCCCGTAAGGAAAATGCTCCAGGACTGAGGTTCCATTGTGGATGGGGCACTTTGTCAAAGTTCCGACTTTGAAGGATGCACCAGAAAACGAGAGGAAGTAATATACTAGCTGCTTGCCTGCTTGCGTACCAGCTTGCTTGCTGGCTGGCTTGCGCGCTGGGTGTCTGGATGCTTGCGTGTTTACTTGTTCGGGATCTATGAATGCAACCTGCTCTATGGAAATTACACGCACTGTCAGCAACTATACGCAGTGCCTGCACTGCACGTGCGCAAATCTGAATGTTTAGGATGTCACTTCAACGGACCCAGGAAAGGGACGCAAATGCCATTTGACATCTTCTGAACAGTAAGGGTCGAGGCGCCTGAAAAACCAGATCGCCAATGTTAGATTGTAGGGTAGACCAAGTATGAACCAGAGTCAAACATGTTTTTGTGTACCCAGATATGGGCAAACAAACGTTGTTTAACTGTGTAGAAACTGGGTTACAACCAGGGTGACCATATATTTCACCAAGTTCCGGGCCATCTAGGACCTTGAATCAGCCTGAGATGTTGGGTGCTTGTTGGAGAAGCCATCAAAGAGTGGGGAAGCCAAACGGAAAGGGGAAGTGACACTATTTAGTTTCCGTTTCGTTCCACTTAGTCCAAGGGCCCCACAATTGTGTGGTTCTCCGTTGGTGTCCAAATAAAAAATGCCAAAATGGCTTCAAACAAAAACAAAACGATTTCTGCAAAATGTTGTGTTTCCTTTTGGCTTCTCCTTTGTCCTTTGAACAGAGGCCCCAAAAAAGCGGAGTCGCCCAAAACGTCCACCCCAAGTGGGCCACCAAGTGAGCCACGTCCTCAAAGCCCGGGTAGATGATCCGGTTAGGGGACAATCCTGCCATGGCTGCGGAGTTGTCCGGCTTCTTAATTCTTGAAGCATGGTTCCGGGCTTGGACCATTTTAGATACCGGGGTTTGATTGTGACGACGTCCGCTGGGTTACCAGGTGCAAGGGCGACGACGTGCCCTGGACTCACCAGGCTCTGAAGCCGCGCTTCGAGCGCCCTGGCGATGAGATTCGGAGAAAAACTGGTGACGTTCTCCGAAACCCATTGGCCCCCTGGGTGGCGCTTCCCCAGCCATCCGGTTCAACTTGGCTTTTTAGCCTAGTGTTTAGTGGTAGTTTCCATTTGACCCACTAAAAGTTAAACTGTTTTGGCCCTTTGACCGTAACTTTGTTAGGCGGAGGGTTCTACTAAAATAGACTGCAGAAAAAAAGTTGGTACCAACTTATTCTAACCTCTCTACTGGAGGACCTAGTTTCCTAAACCCTTGCAGTTGCTTAAGAATATGTTTGTTAGTTCCCCTGTTGGAATTTCAAAGGGAGTCAATTTCACCACTGGAAATAGTTTTCATTTTTTCCCAGGGGTCTTCAAGGGAAGAAGCCATTGGAGGTTTGGTGAAGCGGAGTGTCCCACCCTGTACCAGAACCAGGGACTTCAAGTCCGACTCCAAACCAGCAACTGAGTCACGGGATCAAAATGGGCGTAATCCCAGCACCATGCTTCAAGAACTATCAAGGCAGAATTCATCTACCCTTCATCTAACCTTCAAGGCGGTATCCCTTTCTAACCTTCATCTACCCGGATTAATTCTACACCCATTCCAATTTCTGGTTGGGGTATCCCTTTCTAAGCTTCATCTACCCGGATTTTGATTGTGGCTCAGGTTGCTCCCTCAAAAATCGCTGGATTTCTCCAGACGTTTATCAATTGACTGGTGGTTTCCAAGAAAGGAAATAGAGGAACCCTCCCTCCAATCATGGAAGTGGACCATCGTTTTCGCTTCCCCAAAACGAAGGTCTTCCAAAACCTTCCGAAGGTCAGCTTCCATCCCTTGCCAGCAAAAAGTTGTCTGAGAGAGATGTGAACCCTTTGGGCCCCGAATGGGTTTTGGATTCTGAGGATCTTTATGTCTATTGCAGCCCAAACCCCGGTACTTCACTGTTGCCAGGTTTTTAGGTGTTGTGGTTCTGTTCTCTAGGGGGCTCCAAACAAAAAAAGAGAGCAGACTCCGTTTTGTGTGCTGAGGGTTGGGAAGAGGATTTCGCCCAAGCCGAGGAGGCAGGATCTCACGCGTTCGGACACGTCCTACACTCCGATGGCGAGGCGACGTGGCGACGTTATCGCGCGGTTCATAGGGGCAGTGGTACTCCCCCTACTGTGGACGAAATCCTGCACAACTTTACCATTGTGGGTTGGTGTTTTCAGTGAAATAATCATTCCAGGATTCTTAGGTGGTGCAGGAGTTCGTCCATCCACAGTATGGGTGGTGTTCACTAGTGGGCCTTTCACCCCATGCCAACAAAGGTGCCCTTAAAAAAAGGACACCCCCAGGGATGTTTGTTGGATGCCTTGGATTTAGGCAATCAGGATTGGTGAGGGAACCATGGTGTTTGAACCAGAGCCTGGCCTCTTGGTTGCAGGTTTTACGCCCCGCGGCTTGTCAGGACATGCAAGGGTTTAGGTGTAGGGTTTGCAGTTTAGGCTTGGAGCTTCGGTCTGGGGTTTAGGCTTTTGATGTTCACTTTAGGGTGTTCAGGGTTTAGGCTTCTTAGGGTTTAGGGGTTTAGGGCGTAGTTTAGGTTCAGGGTTTGTCAAGGTTTGGTTTGGATTTAGGCGTTTTAAGGTTTGGGCTTGGGGATCTTGGTCGGGCCTGCCCCTCCAAAGCCCAAACAGCACCAAACAGCACCCCAAACTGGCCCCAGCACTTCCCTTTAGAAGTTAGAACCATTAGAAAAAGAAGTCTCTCGACTTTGGCCCATTGCATTGAAACTGAGTTGATGGACCCCAGAGATGGTTCCCAGAGATGGGGGCAACAGGAGGCTTCAACCATGCGTCTTCGAAACACGTGTCCGGCAGTGCCACAGCCGCAGGGCAGTTTTCGGGTTCTCGAATCAAAAACCCGAAGCGAATCTCAGAACCGGCGGCGCCAAGCAGATTCTTCCCTTTTGGTTTTGCGGCTTCCGCAATCCTCACTTGGCTGTGGGTCCAAACCCATGGTACCATTTTGACATTTTGAAGTAGGTGCACCACCCATTTTAAGTCTATTTTAGTAGGGATTGTGATGTTCACTGGGGGTACGGGATTTTTACCCATGGCCACTTTCAGGGTTACCATTTTTGTGGCGTTCCCACAAAGTTTGGGGACTTTGCCATGATTTTACTCAGGGTCGGAGTCCCATGTGTTGACCCTTAGGTAGGCTTAAATCCAGTCGCGTTGCTTTTCCTCGGAAAGAAAGATTTGGGTTTCAGTCTCCTGTGGGAAAATCCAGAAACGGAAGCCTGTGACCAAGGATTTTTCGGCAGGGCAGTTGAAACTCTGTTGCAACCAGTGGATTCCGCAATTTGTGTTTCGACTTTTGGTGTTCTGGGTTCCGAATCCGCTAAACTCGACCAACCAAAAAAGGATGCCAACTTCTTGTCCCATGGAAATCCACTGGGCATCTGAGGTAAACAGCACCCTTTTCAACCATATGACTGATCGTGTCATGGGTAAAGAGAGTCGTTGCTTTGCAAGAAGCACCCCGAACAAGGCCTTAATGAGGGGTGAATCAGGGAGAGGCCCCCCGCTCCAGTTCCCCCACTTAGGGTCCATGGTACAACCAATGGTGTTGGTGCGTCGAACGTATGTTGGACACGCCCCCATATTTTTGCACAACTCATGCGAGCCTGTCGATCCTTGTAAAAGAGCTTGCTGTTAACAAGCCATTTAGCCCATGAAGGCATGGTATTGTCGGCAGACTTTGGTCGAAAGCAATGTCCACTTTGTGAATTGCAGCAACTTGTCCAGACATGAGCCAACGTCTGCCAATGGGTTTGTTTTAAAGTAGGACACGGGTACCGCCCGCACGGGTAGTTTCGGTTTGGCCAATTCAAAGCAACCGCAACGTCACCTTGCCGCAGTACGGCAGTGGGCGGCAAGGCGGACAAGACGCTCGCCCGCATATGCCTCTCTCATGGGATTGAACGAACCGTTTCCACAATTTTCGTTGGGTTGGGACAGGGTTCGCTGTTATTCTCCTTTTGACTGTTTTGAACATCACCTGCTGGCTTGTTCTAAAGTGATTGTGTTCTTGTGCTACCCGCTAGCCTGTGAAAATGGTCCAACCCAACAAGGAAGGTAATCTAACGAATGTTTAACCCACATGGGGGGAACCCAACTATTCAAAGGGTAGACACTTGAGTTGTGGGAGGATGCGTGTTGTAATGCTGAACGTTGATCGATATTCCGTTCCCCACACAAAAAATGGGAAGCTGTTCCCATGTTCTGGAAATATCAGATCCTTTTTGGCGAATACCATCTTTTCAGTGGTTTCTATCGTTTGAGTGGTTTTCCAAACAATGGTCATCCCATGTTTACCGGACCTTTTGATCAACCTCCACCTGTCCCATAGCTCCCACGGAGCGAGCTCTGGATCCAGGGCTTTGGTTATACCCTACGGGGGACTGGCAATGGCTTTGGTGGGATTGAACCATGGCAAAGCTTCATTTGCTTGAGGATATGGTTTCTGGATGTTTTAAAGGGAATCTATCACTACTAGACATATTTTTCCCCAGGGAGCTCAGGCAATGGAAGAAAGCTGACCACTTGGCGATTCCTCCGAGGCCATCAAAGTAAGTCCTGATCAAAGTAAAAGCTCGCAATTATAGCAAGCGCAGGTGGGAGTGAGACGTGAGAAAAAGATATGGCATTGGGAGCCCAGATATTTCAGACGGTGTCCACTACGTCCAAACGCCCCCTTTTTGGTGGTTCTAACGCAAAACTAGAAGGGAACGCCACTGTTTAGTGGGTCAACAAGAATCGCACACCCACATAAATATGTGTTTTATGTATCTCGGCGGCTTGCTGCCCCAAACTACGGAGGGCAATGTGGTATTGCCACTCATCAAAAAAGTGTAACCTCCAGTGGGCGGTAAATACCCTCATTCCCTGGGGGAAAGTTGATCCGGATTTGTTCACCTGACGGAGTCTTGACGTAGCAGGTCTGTCGCATTTGATTGACGACTGAAAGAGCACCCGGCACATCTGAGATTGCGATGACAATGGACACGAAAATGATAAGGTTTTAATGTCGGGGTGTCCTAAAATGGAGGACCCACCTGGTGGAGTTCCCTCCAGTTTTCTTTGAACCAACCCCAAGACGGTACCCACCACAACAGACACACTTATCCATGTACACCCAGGATTAATCAACCCCAGGTTATTCCTAGGGGCGTTCGAGCATGCGTGTGTTTGTTTGTTTGTTGCTTGATTGGCTGGTTGGTTGGTTGGTTTGTTTGTTTGTTTGCGTCCGTTCAATTGAGGGACCTCCCCCTCCTGAAGTAGGGGGGATGTGTCCCTTTCAACCACCACCACCAAATGTCAACGTTCGGATCAAGTTGCATTCCCTTTGAAGGAGAGCTGGTACAGTGCACCACACGAAAATACAAGGCTGCTTTGGGGCAGCCCGTTTTTTTTAGTCATAGTTATGTCCATGCAAATGCCGATTTCTGCGTCACTGCTGAGTTCCTAACCACGTCCCTGGCAAACACAAGGTTGCCCTTTTTGATGGATTCCAACATCACCGTTTTGGCTCATAGGTGAGTTTCCCTTGGCAGAGGGTGATGTTCTAGTTAATGGCTGGGGGTATCAATTTTGCCTTTAACGAGGGAGCTAAGGAGCTACCATGAGTCCTGTAAAGGCATGGTAGTGTTCCTAAGTTGGACATATCGGGAACCCTTAAAAAGGGCGCTCCATGTCACAGGGCCACCTGGTAGGTTGGTGATTGGACCAAGTTCGTGTCTGTTTGGTATCCCGTTCATTTTAGAACATCCCCGCTCTGCAAAGAACTTCGGTGTCTTTTTGACCACCCCCAAAACCAATTTTTCGGCAGTGCAAGCCTTTTGACACACACACACACGCACAAACCACACCAAGAACCCTCAAAGCCATAGTCAAAGACTTTTGGGGTGTGCATGGTGTGTTTGTGTGTGTGTGTGTGTTTTGTGAGTCGCTGCGTGTCATTTCATTTGCTTAAGTTGTTCGTTTATTTCCCCTATTCGTCTTAACGGGAATAGCTTTCCCTACTGGACATACTGTGGATGCACCACTTTGAAACCGCAAACCATTGTTGGTATTTACAGGGGAATTGTCAGAAACCAGGCTTGAGTATGTGGTGCGAAATGGATTTCGCAACCCACATGTTCTCATTGGTTCCCTGGGGCGACCTAGTTGCAACTGGAGGCAAGCAATTGCCATCCGAGGCGATACTTATGGATCTGCGAGCCAAGGGAGTCAGATCTCCACCACGGCCCACATACGCGTGCCTCGGAGAGCTCGGAGGTGTCAATTGTCCAGGTCCAGCTAGGTGCCCTCTTAGCCTCTCGTTTTCTTTTTGGGGGGGGGGGTTGGGTTCCCCTACTAAAATAGACAAATCAGAAAAAAAGGTTGGTATCAACTTATTCTAACCTCTCAAATCTGGAGGACCTAGTTGTCTTGCTGCTTCGATCGGAGAGTTGGAGAAACACCCCGAGAAAAAATCATCGGACTGGTGTTCATGCCCAACTCACGGGGGTCATTCCCGACTGAAGATGTCTTCAGTTTGTCTTTGGTGTGTTTTGCCAAGGGATGTTCGGACTTTAAAGGGAGCAGATTTCGCAACCGAGATTTGTTGGGGGGGAGGACTTTAACTTTTAGCAGGAGCAGATTTCACCACCGAGATTTGTTGGGTTACCTTCCTTTTGCTCAACTAGTTGGTGGTTGGAAGGAGCCGCTACAGAGCTTTGGGGTATCCAAGTCTGCCTGTGAAGAGGGAGCTAAGGAGTTGTTGGATCGTGTTTCTGGTTTTTGGGTTGTTTGGCTCTCTTCATTTTTAGGGGGCTGTGAGAAACACTGTTTTTTGCTAACCAAGGGGCACCTCCAGAACCGGTTGTCGTTTTGGTGTCCTTTGAGAACCCCAAAGGAGAACCTCAAAAACACCCATGTGTCTTTGTTTGACTCACTTCCTGAGTTCCTGAACTTGAAACTCTTGGGGAGGCCATCTTGATGGTTAAACAAAAGGAGCTTTGCTTGGCCAATCCACTCGATGGGAGATGGTTCCCCGATTTCGAGGCTCCGAGTCAAGGAGAATCTCTGATGGACCTACTTAGATGGTGGCTCAGAATGGACCAAAATGCCAGCTCGATGCATGGAACCAAAGACTGAAGCCTGCAGCTCTCAAATTTTGAGCCATGGCTATGAATTCCACTGGAATCAACTAAGGTGTTGGCGAACTTGCATCACAGTCGAGGTGAAAGTGCCAGGTCCAGGTCTGTTCCATGGAAATTCTGTTCACGGGTTTTTGTGAGTCTCCCTGGGGGTTCGTTGGAACTCCACAAAGTTCACAGCCCAGAAAACGCCGAGCCATTTCTGGAAGCTCGGAGACGAGCTCAAGGGGCTCCTTCTGAGGGCATCAAGTTCAGTCAGCCTCCCTCCAAGGGCGGTTAGCCCCATGGTTTGGGACAAAGGAAGCCCTGCCTCTTGCAGCATGGGAAACCCCTCCGTTTCACCACCAAACCGGGCTCCAAGCCACCAATCCGAGACAAGAGTCAGCTTCATGTTCGCTCAGGGGCCGTGAGCAGCGCCTTCAGTCTGCTGGCCGCGGCTCGAAATGCCAAGTTTCGGGTGCTGTCAGCCAAATGTCATGAGAACGCGGGCCTTCTGTCATGCTTCCCCCTTTTGGTGGTCTGAAGTAGCACCTCCTGGGCAAGTTTTCAGTACAAGCTCCTTTTTTTTGGTGGTTTTAAACATCACCTTGTGGGTGTTTTACTCTAAGCGTCCTGTTCCGTGATTCTAGTCATCACCTTGTGGGCTGATTTACTGTGAGCTTCCCTTGGCGGGGTGTTTTTTGGTTGGAACTGTAAAGTCTTGTGTCACCTTCGTTTCCCAGCGATGCCTCTGGGAAACTCTTGTTTTCCAGTGCGGCTTTAGGGAGCCTTAGTGCCCGTTGGAGGTCGATGCGTTTTAGTGGGGGAATGTTCGGCTTTGTTGGGGGTGTGCTTGGGTCTTTTCGTTTCAGCTTCTCTGGAAAGCTGCTTGTCTATCTTTTTGCCGGCTTTTGTGGAGTTTGCTGGCTTTTGTCATTTTTGCATGGCGTTGATGGCTTCTGTGGCTTTTCTTGTTTTGTTTTGTGGCCTGTGGGGCTTTTGAGCAAAACCTAAGGCAGTGTCGACATGACATCATTCCTCGCTAGGATCACCAGCAACACACGGAGCTCGCTATTGGCTTAAGCTTGGCTCGCTGAATGGCGAAAGTTCAGCGTTGCTTTGGAGTGGGCTTGAAGGTCGGTGCATGGTTGCATGAATAACCATATGCAGGCTGCTCGCTCTTTGTCACATGGGTGTTGGTTCAGCTGGAGTAGGGCCGTTCTGCGCTGCCAGGACGAAACGCCTCGCGTAGTGATGCAATTGGTGTTTGTTTCGTGTTCTTATGAAGAGGGGGGGGGCCCTCCCCTCCCCCCAAAACCCAGCTTGTTTTTAGAGCTCTCAGAGTGCTTTCAGGGGTTGCGTTTGCTTGCGCGCTTTCTGGATTGTTCTTCGTGTCGGAGTGGCTGAGCCACTGCAACCATCCCGCCTGCTATGAACGCTGTGAAGCACTCGAAGTGCTCTGACGGAGTCCGCTTTCTTACACGCTTGATCTTTGTAGTTGAGGTTTCTTACCACTATATACCACTTTGCAGTGTTTTTCTCACCTTGCAACTTCAGCCGACTAACCGTTGTAGCTGTTGAAAACCCTGAGAAACACTGAACACTCCTGAAACCCGCATTAGACAAAACCAACAATGGAAACACCACTCAACACCAATGTGGAACAGGCCACTCAGCCTGCCCTGAATGATGTTGTTTGCGACTGCCTGAAAATGCAGCATCCTGAAAGCCAACCCTAAAGCAACCCTAATCCCACCTTCCGCAAAAACCATTCCAAGCCAGCCCTAAACCGCTTCAAACCAAGCTCAGCCACAGGTCGCTGCACTGGGATGTGTTCGGTACTGCAGGGGTACAACATTAAACGTAAGACGCCCCCCCTGCCATCGATCTTCGGTTTTTCCGATTTGGTCCACGTTTCAAGGTCCCAAAAGGTGGCAAAGGGAATCTAAGCAGGGAACCGATCCGAAAGTGGTTGGTACAATCGGCGCCCTAGGGCTTCTTTCTGCACGCAAGAGTCCTACTGATGGACGAAATCCGTTCGCACCACGTTGAAGCCATGGTTCAAACCATGCTTTGTTGGTATTTACAGGGGAATCAAATCATTCCAGGGTTTCTTAGGTGGTGCGAACTGGATTTCGCAACCATCCACAGTAGGATTCGCCTTGGCTAGTTCAGCCGTCCACCCGGCGGCCTTATTTTTCGTTTTTCTTGCATGGTGCGCGGAAGAACGGTCCATGTTTGGTGCCCCAAACGCGGCAAAAGTGGGCGATGCCCATGGCTTCTCCCGCGGCAAAGAAGCCTGATGCCAAGTATATGGTTGCCCAATGACTTGGGAGGCTGGGGGGGGTCCTGGTTGTGCAGACGGCGTTCTCTTCAAGCATTGGCTCTGCGAATTCAAAAGTCAGGTTAGAGGCAGACTCTTTTTTCACCAATTGGTAGATGTGGCTCACCTTAGCCTTTTGCAAAAGTGTTCCAGTTTCCTCAACCTGCATGTTGAAGAGAAAAACATTTTTGGGGATGAGAGTCCTGGGAACCCCTTAGCCTAGAACTTCCATTTTCCCCCGACGAAGTGTTCACTTTCCAGCTGGTGCTTGGCTCCGGGCTGCTTCCGTAGAAATGGTTTGGGACTTGGACATGGGGGGGTACCCCTCAGGGTGGTGAGTTGTTGGTGCGTGTTATTGGTTCTCTTCATTTTTAGCGACTTGAGGTTTTGACGAGTTTTCGGTTCTGTTACCTTGTAGCGAGACCCGGTCGACTTTGGGGTCGAGACACGGTCGATTTTGGGGTGAAGATCACCCTTGGCCCCTTCGTCTCAGGAGAGTTCCAGTTCCGACGAGCAGCTGAAGATGGTTCGGCAAGCCCTGCGGGAGGAGCTCAGGGCTCGCTCGGGGCTCGCGGAACTTCGCGTGGGAAGTTCGGATCGATCCCGGGGACTCCAGAAGGGTTTCCGGTCGGAGTGTCAGCTTCCTCTTGGGACTGGTTTGGGACCCAGGTGCAACCAGCTTCCGCCCTTTCTTTCTTCGACTGTTTTGGGGGTTGTGGGTTCCGATTCCTGAGAAAAGTCAACCAACCAAAAAAGGAGGCCAACTTTTTTCCTCATGGCCACTGGGCAGCAGTGGATACCCAAACTTGGTGCTTCGGGATTTGAAAGGGTACCTACTCGCTGGTGTGGAGCCAGATTGGTGGTTTGGGAGAAAGGAACCCCTGGATCTTGTAGAGGGTAGCCACCAATCCAAATTACCAATGAGAGGGAAGCTGAGAGTGGGTGAGTCTCGTGAAAGTCAAGTAACAAAGATGGATACCCTTCTTCCTCCACTGCTCACTAGTCGGGCAAGTATGTAGCAACCAAACGGTGATATATGTGTTTTTCTCCATGAATAATTACTGGAGGATGGGATCAGAGAAGCAAAAAAAAAAACGACTCCCTCAGGGCCTCAGAAGTCCGCCATGCAGAGTTTTTACTGCGGACACAAGATCATGGGTTGTTGTTGGGAGACATTTTTTACATTTTTGCTTATGGTGGTTTAGTGGCTGAAATCCAACTACTTAGCTGCTCAAAATTTATTTGTTTTTGCTCCCCAAACCCAACGTCAACCAAGATATGAGTTGTGAATGCCAACATGAGCCTCCAGGTGAGAAGTTCTCACTTTGGGTCCAGCTTCAGGCCCTGGGGCCCTGGGGCTCCTTTTGGCTGTGAAGCGAAATCCTGCAGGCTGTGGAAATGTTGGCATACATTCACCTGGTGTTACAGGATGTAAACCTTTTTCTCACCTGATGGCCGAGGGCACCCATTTGGGGCCCAACATGGCTCTTGCCGAAGTAACTTTGGCCCTTGCGACTCATCGGTAGGTCTCCCCCAACTTGTTTATCGGGGAAGTCGAGTGATTCCGAGTCGTTGAAAATATAAACTGGAAGCTTGGCCGAAGTCATGGATCCTTGGAAGCGTGATGTTCCCTGTCCACATCGTCATGGAAGCCGCCATTGGTCTCCATGGTGGACAGGGTAACTAGTTGGTGGCAGGGAGCCGTTGCGGAGCTGCCACAATTTGCCTTGGGGAGCCTTTCGGAGCCACTCCTGAAAGGACGAATGTCATGTTGGCGAATTGAGATTTCCTGAAATCGCGGGGGCAACTTCCGTTAGTGGCCAACCCGAACGGAAACCTCGGAACCCAGCTGTCGCTGTTGAGTGCGGCAATACCCTAAACTGGCTAAAAACCTAGAGAGGTCTAAGCGGGTATAGACGGGGTAAAGGCGGACACAGGGCCATGTCACGCAGTCAAGGCCAATGTCTTCTTGCCATGGCCACCAAATGCGAACTGAGGGCTTGGGACGCGGGAGGCTCGCGAAACGAACCGTGGCTTTGAATCAAAGTCCGCCGTGGGAAGGGTAGATGTCTAAGACAAGCTGGAGAAAGTCCTGCAAGAAAGCCCTTGCTCTTGGTGGATGGTAAGTTCCTGAGATTTCTGTAGCTTTCTGAGGACATGCAAAAGCGCTCGTTGGTTTACGCTCGTTGGAAGTTTTGGCCTTCGCATGGGTTTTGCATGGCTTCAACCTCCATAGAAGACATCGGAAAAGCTATGTCTGCTCTTGTTCCAGGGTGTGCGGCAACCCTTTGCGACGGAGCCCTAGCCGTTGATTTCTGCAGGAAGCCACGCAGGGATGTCTTAAGGCTGCTAGATTCAGTGGACAAAATCCTGCACAGGTTGGGACAATTTGAATAATCTACCTACCAAATGGATTTTTGTCCATGTGTCTGTTGGGGGGCGTCATACCCTCAGCCTCTCACAACCCGCGTTTGAAGGGTACCCTTTTTTGGTGGTTCTGACGGGCAACCAAAACAAAAACCACCATTTTGGGGGAGGGGGTCCTGAAAAAAGACACCCCCATTCTAGTGCTGCACTAGCATGCAACCTGCAATGGGGGCGGGTCTTACTTGGATCACCAGCCTTGTTAGCAAATGGTGTTTTGTTGATCATAACGTCACGCCGCAACTTCAAACCCTAACACTCACCACGTGGTTGGCACTGATTTAGCCGCGGCTTCAAAAAACCAGCCACGATTAGTTGTTGAGATTGCAATTGATTCTTCGATATCTGCAAGAGTCTGCCGAGCCTCGGATGGTGTGGGGCGTCGAACCCCTGTAGTTTTCCGCGGCTTGTGGTTGTCACTCTCATTAGCCGCTTCCATCGCACTCCTGTCAGCTTTCAGTGAGACAAGCCTGCGGAATTCGTTGTTTAGAAGTTTTGACCATACACAAGGAAGGGATTCCCTACATAGTGCAAGGACAAGACATGAAGCACGGTACAATGATGGGACCTTCAAGTTTTCTCAACCATCCCTCGCTGTGCAAGGGGCTTGTCGTTTTGGCGTGATGTTGCGCCATGCTCAGGGAATTCAGTTCGGACTAGTGGGATGAGTTGGGATTTCTTGGGTCCTCCTTTTGGGTTCCTAAGATTCACATGGCTGTGGGTCAAAACCAGTGGTACCACTTTGGGGCAGGTGCACCACCCATTTTGGTCTATTTTTGTGGAGATTGGGATGTTCACTGGGGGATAACCGGGCTTTTGACCCATGGCCACATTGGTTGCGTGCCATGACCATTTTTTCCCACCAGCAAGCCGTCAGTGGGTGGCTCGCATGTTCACAACTCCGATCCCGCGAGGAGCTTGACGCCAAGGCTGGCATTTTTTGCCCTCCCAGTTGCCTGCGCAGTGGTGCCCGTTGTTTCCTTTTTGTTTGGGGAAGGGTTCCCTTTAAACTCAACCAATCAAAAAAAGATACCTTTTTTCCCCCTGGTCACTGGGGCATGTGAGCATTGATTCTGCGTAAAGTGAAAACGGTTGACCCGCTTGAGATGATGAAATCCATAGGTGAAAGATGGTGGTTATATGAACCCCCCATTGCTGTCAAGTTGACCCCGATTTTTCAATGGTTTTTGGAGCCTCTAGTGGTCTGATTCCAACCACTAAACCCAGGGAGAAGCACCCCTCCATGAACAAACTGGGGTCGAAATTTTCCAGAGTTACCATGGGGATTTGTCAGAGCACTGTGAGCCGTCCTTGGACTGGCTTCGTAGATTGGTCAAAGGGACATGGTCTCACCTAGTGAGCCAAGACCCGGAGCAATTTGTGGCCATAGGCGTCCTTTTTGGTTGGTTTGCTTTAAAAATAGATGGGTTCCCCTGGTTTAGATGGGGTTTATTCTATATACCAGGGCCATCTATTTTTCCAAAAGGCCACCTATGTTTGTTGCCGTCCTTTTCGAACCTTTCTCCACCAAACTTTGCGCTGAGGTTCACCCACAGTTTGCGAGTCTTTTGCTTTCGGGAGCCCCAAATGCGGTGAAGGAAAACACAAGGGGGAAAACACCTCTTTGCTGTTTTGAATTTTCTTGGCTGAGTTGGTTGAAATCTCCTCCAGCGTTTGTTTGCAGCCCCCAATGTATGTTTGATGCTTGCCAAAGGGTCGCCAAGTAAGCACATACCAATATGCTGGTAACTAAGCATATGAACCACACGTGTTTCTTCACAAGCTATGCCCTTCACCGACAGACGGGGAATATTCACCGCATCAACCAGCGAAGGTTGTTTCTGGGGTCTCCTCCAAAACCATCTTACATGTAAGGCTAGGGTTCGGGTACTGGTTTAGAGCCAGAACCAAAAAGATCCATTGCAGCCTTCGTATTTGTTTTTCGGGGCCTTTTGGACCGTTGACGGCCATAGCCCTCCCATGCCAGGATCGCAGCCGCCATCCCACGTTGCTGTCGCCGGGGGTCCGAATTGACTAAGCCACGGGAGAAATCTACTAGGTCCACTAGTGCCCTCCTCGGGTTTTGGGGGAGGGTTCCCCTACTAAAACAGACAAAAACGAAAGATGGTACCCTTATTCTAACCTCTCTGGAGGACCTAGTAGATTTCTCCTGCCGTATAGACTGGGTCCCCCAGTAGAGCCCTTTTACCTTTTTTGGGGTTTTGGTTCCCCCTACTAACACAGACAAAAAAAGGAAAAAGGGCATTCTTATTCTAACCTCTCTACTGCAGGACCTAGTCTATACGAGTTATGAACATCGACAATTGAGTGATGGGTCTCCCACAAGGGCAGAGAACTTCCTGGCAACAGGGGAATACGTTTGCGAGAAGGCCTTCTGGGATTGCAAAACCAGAATCAGAGAGAGCCCCTCTGTTTGCTTGGGAGAGTAACCCCCATTGCTTGTGGCCGGGCTAATGCAAAAAGAAGCCAAAGCCCCTTCTCTCTGGTGGCTCAGCCGATCTTGGCGCTCCCATGATCGGTATGCCAACAAGGGGGGTGGTGCATTTTGTGCGCAACGAGTCCACAGGCCGGCGTTTCTCGAAAAGCCCAGAGGGTGAAAGTACAATGTAGATGTTGCACATGTTTTTTGCGTGTGCTTTCTTGTTTTGGTGCATGTCATCCTCTTTCCACAATTGCAACCACATATGAATCTTTGGTGTCATCCCCTTTGACCCCCGTTAAAACTCGCAGAACTCAGTTCCTAAGCTCCTGGGCATTCTACTTTTGTGTTTGGACCATTTGACCGGTCGAAAAGTTTTTGGGTCTTTGGTTGCCCATAGGAAATGAGAAAGTGACGTGGGCCAGAGATGGATCCCACCCCGGTGCAATGGCCCTGTGGAAAAAAACCGCTGGGTTGGTTCCTGAAAACCAACCTCAACAGCTCCCTAAGAGAAGCAAAGGCAAAAGACAGGTGCTTGAAAAGAACAAGCAGATGTCTAGGTCTCTTTCAGAGACTGGATCTCTGTTGTTTTTCTTGGCGCACGAGTGCGACTTGTTCAAAGTCTGAGTTGGGGTTGTTTCACTCACCTTGCCCCAAACTTGCAAGGTCTCATGCAATATTCATAGTGACCCGAGAATTTCGGGCTTTGGACTTATGGTTGACGAATGCAGATGTGGGTGGAAGAGCTCGAAACTCTCCTGATGCGGTTTACTTGGAGGGTCCCAGATCTGATGGCCAGCATGGCTGCAAGCGCTGATAATTGCTCCATATTTTCGCGGGATATGGCTCAACAGGGTTGGTTCCGTTTGAATTCCTTGGCAAGCAACCTAACAAGGCGTCCCTCGCAAAAGGAAGAATACGCACAAGATGTGCGGCGATTTGCAATTTTTGGAGAGAGGTTCGAATCGCTGGCTTGTGTTGCGAGTTCTTGAAGCAGGGGCGTTTTTAGCGGGGGGTGTTGTGTGGGTGTGATTGGGAGAGGGGGGGTGTCCATTTCGATTCTTGTGGTGATTCAGACCACTTTTAGGTCCCCTCACCCTCCTATTCTTTGATGCATTTTGCGTGGATGTTAGGACTTTAACTTTGTGCCAACTAATGGTTTTCCATACTGTGGATGGACAAAATCCTGCACCACCCAAGAAACAATGGAGGACCATTGTTTGTTGGTATTTACAGGGGAATCATGATTCCCGAGGTTTCTTAGGTGGTGCGAAACGGATTTCGTCCATCCACAGTATTAAACCACTAAAAGTTCGTCACCTAATTGCAGGGCTTCGCAGATTTCGCCACCGAGAATAGGATGGCTGCACTCAGGGCTCCCATTCCACCGATCCAACCGAGGTCAACGGTGCAGGCTGCTCGGTCCACCTCCTCCTGCAAGGCCGCATAATCGAGGCAGGGGTCCTGATTGCTTCCCATTGCCCTGTGGATTCCACCGTTTTTGTTGAACAAGGGGGAGACCCTATGTTCGACCAAGTGCTGTTTTCTAGGAGTAACTTCCATTTCCATTCTGAACCCGGGGATCCGAATATTTCTAGAAAACCACCAAAAAGCTTTGGGAAATGGCTGGTTTTTGAAAGAACGATGCTTGCTCCAAAGCGAATCCACCGAATCGATTTGACCTTTGTTTCCATTTGCGTCAGGATATGTGTTATTTTCCCTTTTTGGGTTCAAAGGGAATCCATCCAGAACTACTGGAAAATGCTGTGGATGGACGAAATCCTGCACCACTTTGAAACCATGGGAAACCATTGCTTGTTGGTATTTACAGGGGAATCATGATTCCAGGGTTTCTTTGGTGCGAAATGGATTTCGCAACCATCCACCGTATGTTTTTTTTTTTTCCCCCCAGGGGTCGAAGTGACCTTTGAGTTTTCCCCTTTTTGGGTTCCCAGCTTTGGTCGATCCAAAAGCTGGGCTGGGCAACGTGAATCGAAGTTCGGCGTCCGGTTTCAGAGGGGAGGATGAGACCGCCGAGCCAGTGGAGACATCTTCGCCCACTGAAATGGGTGTTGGTTTCTCATCTGGAATGAACCCAAAAAGAAGTGGCCCTACTTTGTTCTACCCTTTGGGTCACGCAACTGGTACAGAATTTCAAAATTGAGTTTCCAAACTTGTTCAGCTTTGTTGCCAAGTGTCTTCTTTGTTTTATGTCAAGTGTTCTATCTGGTGAACTCGGGTCTCCGCCCTGGGTTCGCAACAAGGGTCGTTTACCTTGGTTTCTTGGTGGTTCCAGCCATACCCCTAGACCTCGCGAGTTTCAAATGACACATCCCACAAGTGTCACTTGGAACCAGAAAGTGCAGAGACTTTTTCGATGCAGGATATGGGTTCTCAAAATGAGGAGCGCTTTGGGTATGGCGGTTTTATGGGAAACATGGTTTTCCCGAAAAGTCCCCAATTTTGAGACACCATATTTAGCTAAGCCGTTTGCTGCTTGTGTTTGTTTTCAAACCCGTTTCTCGGTGCTGATGTTTTTTTTGACATTGCTCTGTGGGAAATGTCCACAATCCCACCACGAGCTGCACCCCCCAAGCCAACTAGCTTCACTGTGACAAATCCTTCCCCGAGTCGCAGACTGCGAGTCACAAGCGAAAACCTTCCGGAAGCCAACTGATCGGAAGGAACCCAAAACAGTTGATCCATCCCCAAACAGGGGATTCCCCCTGAAAAATTCCGATCCGAAACCTGGCTGCTGGTTGATTACTCCCCTTCCGTTTTTCATGGAGCTTCAAAGATTCTGATCCGCGGATCTCACGTTAGACTGCTGGAGCCAGCTGCAGGGAAGAGGCCGAGCCGAGCTGCCCTTCTCGGCGAAGCTACTGGTGGGTGGCGAAATCCCACGAAATTTCAGTGGCTCAAAATTAAACAGGAGGGGCAAACCGCGGGTTTTGGTCCATGTTTCCACTTACCAGGGCAAGCCATTTTGGTACCGGTTTCTTGAGCCACAGCCAAATCGCACCGTTTGAAACCGTGGTTGAAACCGTAAGGTTTGTTGGCTTTCTCAGGCGAATCATTATGTCAGGGTGTCTTCGGTGGCGCGAAATGGATTTCGTCCATCCACAGTATCATTTGAGGGTTGGTCAACAGGTCCTTTACATGGGATGCCCATTGGATGATATTTCACATGGGAAAAGTGACCCTGGTGATTTGGGGCCAGGAATATTGATCAACCCCTCATTTACCAAACGAAAATCAGGAATCCCTGTGGTTGACTCCGCAACGCCATTTTATTTGGCCGAAATCGATGCGGAGAGTCAGAGCTACCGACCCCTTCGTTCGGTGCCAATTGGCTTCTCCCAATGAGTCCCCGAAGCAACGTTGAATCCTGCCTAACACCCATTTGCTTGCCGTAAGTCCCGTTGAAAAGAAAGGGGCAGTGGCAGATTCCCTTTACCAAAAGAACAAAACCTACTTGGAACCAGAGACGCCCACCGAACTGCTTTGCACCGCTGCTGGACCTGCCACACCGCCGGATGTTTTTGTGTATTTTTTGTTTTTTTTCTCTGTGACCAGCATGACCATTCCTGGGGTCCCGTTTGATTTTGTCTCACGTGTTAATTGTCCATGTAGTTCAGACAACATGATTATGAGTGCTTCTCAAAATGGTGGACCCCAGTTTGGTTGGGAACTATAGGGAAACCACAAGAAAACCAACCATTCTAGGGGACCACTATTTTGAAGAGGAGGGTTCCAAGCGTAGACACTTCCGAAAGGGGCTGGTGTCTTCTCCCTGGCCCTGCTCAACATCGTAGAATGGAATATGTTAGAAAAAGCATCCATACTGGGAAGGATTCAGGCAATTGCAGTTGACTCGTTGCGGGTTGGAGCGAGTTTGAAATGGGGCGCTTTGCAGCATGCATTTGTCGCATTCAGGTCAAAATGCAACCGCTGTTCAAGGTCATGACCAGATGCTTCTTGAAAATCCGGTTCATATCTAGTGAACCTTACGAGTGTCTTCGGTTTGGTTCGACCCCCACCGCTCGCCCTTCCACGACCGGAGCCGTGTTTGCACTCGCTGGTGCGTGAGGCTGGTGGTCTGACCATAGCCTGACCGAATCGCACCTGGGAGAGCAGGGGAAGGCGGTTGGCTGAACGGCGATTCTGGATGAACGATATGGCTGTGGGTCAAACCCAACTTGGGGGTGGGTGAATTCATTTTAGTGGGTGGACTGGGATGCTCACTGGGACCCAACCGGGCTTTCGACCCATAGGCATATGACCGTAAAAACAATCAATGGTTCACTCCAGACTCCTATGTTTGTTAAACAAATCGATCTTCTCCAGCACCCTTTCAAAAAAGTCCTTCGATTTGGGCTTCTTTGCGCCCGCCATTTCCATTGTCTGGATACCCGTTTTCTTTGGTGCATTTTGCCAAGGGATGTTAGGACTTTAACTTTTTGCAAACTAATGGGTTTTCCACCAAACCACTCAAAGTTAAACTTTTAGCAGGGGAGCAGAAAGCAACCGAGAAACCACGAACAGTTCTCGGTGTTTTTTTTCCCAAGGGATCGAACGGGAGCCTAAGTCTCAAAGCTGAGGAACCGACATGGGCTTGTGCTTTGGTTTCCAATGAAACAACCTTCGCTTAAGAACATCTAGGTCCCCCAGCTAGGTGCCCTGTTACCCTTTTTTGGGGGATGGTTCCCCTACTAAAATAAACCCCAGAAAAAAATGGGCACCAACTTCTTCGAACCTCTCTACTGGAGGACCTAGACATGTCGCATTGAAGGGAATCTATCACTGGCAAACCATGGTGTTTTGTTTCCAGGGGACTTAAGCAAATGGAAGCAAACCGAAGCCCTCAATGAAAGTCAGGTCCATGTCCGTCGGTTGTGAAACTTGGTTCAAGGCCCTGCTTGCTTTGGAGTAGACACTAGGTCCTTTCAAGCAGAAAGGTTCCAATATGGGTGGCTCGGCGTTTTTTGGAGAACCCAACCTTTTGGTTGGCCTTTTCTCAAGAAAAAAGGGAAACCATGTAGTTACTTGGTGGCTCCCAGCCATCCGGTTCAACTTAGTTTTTTAGCCTAGTGTTTAGTGTTAGTTTCCATTCAACCCACTGAAAGTTCGTCACTTTTAGCGGGGGATCCGAAAACGAACAGCCCAGTGTGTACAGTCGCTATTATAGGGGGTGTTTCACAAAACAGACCCATAGCCAGGCCCTGAATTCGCCGATGGGCCATTTCCAGAAACCGTCAACCTGAGGCCGTCAACCTGAGGCCGGCGCATGTTTGCAAAAATCCGCCAACTTCGGCCAGTAGAAAGTGGCATGCGTGCAGAAAGTGGGCAATTGGGCAGACGAGTGTAACCCTGGTTGCGGAAAAATGGGCTCGTTGCCACTTTCGGTGAGTATCCACCGGAATCCGCTTAAATGTCATCAAGTCATGGGAAACTAGGCGCTTTGGTGGCATTCCGTGTGTTTTTCCACAACCATGGCTGCAACTGGGACGAATTGGCATCATCTCCTTGCCGCGCAGAGGTGCTCATAGTTCCCAAAGTGGAAGTGCACCTTGCCACAGCGCCGCGTGCGCGTTGCTCGGAGCCATAACATGTCCCGGCCCGGCTTGCCTGGGTTCCCTCAAGTGGGGTTCGCGTCAATCAAATTGTGTTTGTGTTTGTTTGGAATGAAAGAAAGACTTCCATTTGGTTAAGAATATGTTTCCCCTGTTGGTTTTAAGGGGGAATCTATCAGTACTGGAATTGTTTCTATTTTTGTCGGAGGACGAGAAACGTAAAGATCTTCCCAGGACTAGTGTTGAACATTAATGACTGCCTGCTAAAACTCGGTCAGCGACCTGGTCTTGTATTGTGTTTCCAACTTCCTGGTCTTGGGGTTCTGCGGGGCGGGGGGTTAAGGCTGATTGTTTGTTTCCTATTCCTTGGCTCAAGGTCTGGCAACATCATCCCTTGCCAAAAAGACACGGCCAAAAATAGGCCAAATGGTCTGTCAAAAGGGTAACATCACATGTCTTCGCCTAAGATTGTGGTTGAAGATTGGCCAAACAGATGAGAGCTCACCGGTCGAGGCTCAAAGATTTCAAGTATCTAGGTGTTAGTTCCCCATTCTTTTCAATCATCTTAAAAGAGCCATCCGCTTTCCATGCGTCTATTGTGGTTTCCTGAGGATCCCAACAAAACATGGCTGGAAGTTGCCCCTAGAGGAGTTGCAAACGGGAAAAAAATGAAAAAAATGAGCCTTCACCAAAAAGAGTCGAATGATTGCATCCTTGGACCAATCGATCCAGCTTCCAGGCCAGAAATCTGTACTCCGTATCCGGGTTTTTGCGAATGTCTGGCGCAATCCCACGAAGTTAAGCACCACGAAACGAACCCATGGCTGGATTTCGCCCAGCGAGTTGCAGGAATCGGACGTGAAGTTGGGTTTAAATCAACACGCAGTGGCATTCCCAAGCTTTTGTGGGGGGGCTTGTTTTGGGGCCATCCCAAGAAGTGAGAAACGGTTCACATGGAACACATGACTAGCGTTCTGGATATGTTGGGTTCAACCACTCGGGAAGTGAGTAGAATAAAAGCAAGCCCAACATGTGTAAAAACCCAAAACATTCCCTTTTGAGCTTATTGAATTCCTCCAGGATTCCAAAGCTTGTTCTACCGAACGGGCCTTTATCGCTATCCCCAAAAAAAATCATTGCTGCGGGCCCAACACATTTTTCGGCAAACGACACAGTACAAGTGGTGTGCCTCAAAATGGGGGAACCTCCGAAATGAGTGATTGTTCCTTTGCATATCACCCAACTGCTTGCATTGGGTTTCCGGTTTGGTGTCGGGCGCAAGTTGAAGCAAGCCTTTTCCTGACCAGAAGGGAATCAAACCACTTGTTGCTTTTGGTTTGGGAAGGGTTGAGTCCATTGGCTGCAATGAAGGTGTGTTATGTTCCCGTGGTGGCTTTAAAGGGAATCAATTTCGCTACTGGAATTATTGCTCTTTTTTGTTCTTTTTTTTTTCGCGGGGGACTCCAGCAATACGGAGAGTAATGCATGTTCAGGTGGATAATCCACCAAGCCCTCATTGACCTACTGGGTTCCCATTGCAATCCGCGCGTCTGCACGGTTGCTGCATGCGTCATGCTGCCACTCCTGCGACTAGTTTTCCCACTTGCAACCAAAACAAATCTGGTCTGTCGTGACGAAAGGTTGTCAGCTTCTAATTATTTGCACCAGATCATTTGGTTGCAAGTAAAATCCTTTATGTTAAGTCAGCGCTCCTGTCGCCCAATTTCGCTGCCCGGGCCGGACTGAGTTTCGTTCAAATTAGTCCTGTGCACATACTGAAATGAGGTTTGGTCCAAATAGCCAGTACTTACTTACACGGTCTGAGGATTCGCCTAACCATTTCAGCGGCTGAATAACAAGCTGCCAGGGGTCAGACGGAAGGACCCTCAAAAAGGACGGCTGGTGTCGCATGGGCCCCAGGTCCATAAATTCAGATTTACCCGAAAAATCGTTCAGGGATAACCTGTTCAAAGGCCCAAACCTTTGCTGACTTCCCCACTAAAAATGGGCTTGACCAAAAATGGGAACTTGACAAAGATGTCGTTTTTCTACAAATAAAGTCGACGAACAGAAGGTTCGAATCCTGCGATCCGACTGGACACAGGCTTGGCTCGACTTGGCCTCCGGACAAGCCGTGCGCCGCCCACCACAACGAGCTTCGAGTCCTGTGCTGTCCAGAACAAAAGACATGGAGGTTCTAGGCGCGGAACTCAACCCCTTGGCTGACCTAGTTGGCCCTTTTTTGCTTCATTTTCCCCCGAGCAACAAGGGTTCAACCTGTTCAGGGTCGGATCAGTCACAAACAAGAACATCCCAGCTTTTCAACCTAGAAGAAGTTGTGGGATCATTTGGTGAATTTCCCATTTCCAGAAAAAGTTCATACTGGTTCGGCGAAGTTAGCAAGTGGTAGCTTAAGACTTCCAAATCCCCCGCGTAGTAGAGCTAACCCTGTTAATTGGAGAAATCGCCGCAGTGGCTGACCACTGGGCCGAACATCCAAACAGCTTGGCTAAGTCCCGTCGATCGATCGACTTGCTCAAACCTAATCCAATCATTGGCGATGTGCGGATTACGCGGTCAGATTGGACTTTGCGCTTTGATTGTGAGCTGCATGAGTCTTACTTAGCGCGGACGGAAAAAAAATCCAACCGGAGGGATTCAGCGGAGTAGCGCTTGTGATTCGGCCCTGGATTTCGAACAGAACCTTGGAACTTGGTCGGCTATGGGCAGCGTCAAGCGAAGTATCCGAATTCGACTCGATTTCGGACTGAGCAAGCCGAAATCCCGTCGAGGAGAAAGTTTTGGTGCATCGAACAATGCCCGGCTCCAAAAGTGAGCCTGAATTCTTCCATTTGCAAAGACTGAATGGGTTTCTGATACTTTGACGTGGTTGTTATGATTCTTGGTTACTATCGTCATTATTTGTCTTAATCATGTCAACTATGTGTTGTCATTTATTATATGTACTATCATCGTTACATTCACCTAGGCTTTGTGATACACTCCACGGCATTGAGATGGTTGTGAAATTTGTTCTCATGGGTTGGATGTGGGGCATGATGACTGGCGAGTAGTTTGCGGCTGAGTAGCGCCAAAAAGCAACTGGAAGAAGCCTAGCATGTCAGGAGCGACCTTCCGACCGCCGACTCAGAAAAGTTCTGACCCGAACAAGGAATCTTTCCCCGAAATCCGAACATCTCCCACCAGTTGATCCGTTTGTTCCATTCAAATTGGATTTCAACCATGGCTCGCGGTTGAAGGAGGTCCATGGTGAGAACATTTTCCGGAGCCTGGGGAGACGACGGCGTTTCCAACATGAACATCACCGGGGGAAGTCCCCTGCGGTATCGCGAGCCCAGTCGGTAAGCGCTAGGCTGCGTCAGCTTTTTGAGGGTGAATCCCGGCTTCTCTTTAAAAGCAACCCAACAATGGTTGCCCTCAAGCAACGACAAGATCAAAAAATGGTTGCCCGAAAATGGTTGCCAGCAAGATCAATTCTAATCCCACAGCCGCTTGACTGGTAAATGGCCTGGGCTTGACAACTTACTGACTGGGCCAAGCTCGATAGCATAACGCGTGACAGAAAAGTCAACGCGAGGCTTCGCGAATGTGGTGTGAGAACTTTTATTGGCTGAAAAATGAATGTGTTTTATTTGCCCTTGTTGCTTTTAAAGGGAAATCGATTTCACTACTGGATATATGTCTTATTTTTCCAGGGGGCCAAGAAGCAAATGAAAGAGAAGATTGCCGCTCGCATTCTTGCTTTGAAACTGGGCCGCCCAGTGTGGGCTGTGTGGTTGAATCCCTTCTAGTATGGCTGTGGCCGAAATAAAAGTACCCAAATGGCACCTTGGCAACTGGAACCTAAGACTAAATCCTTGGTAGCCCTGGCTCTTGATTTTGAGCCACGCCCATGTGTGTTGGAGATGGAGATGGTTCCAACCCAAACCCCATGAGCAGGGGCGACCGGCTCGGATCGCCTTGTACTTTCTGTATTGGCTGGTATCTTCCAGGGGGCGGTTAAGAGTTGTTTCCACGACGTGGTACATCCGAATGAATATATGTATATGTATTGTACATGAGTTCATCTACAGATTTATGTATTTGTTGATGTGCATATGGTGTTACTTGTTTAAGTATTTGTTTAAGTGTTTGTTTAGTGGATGTCTAGTGATGAATCTCTTGCCTTAGTTGTGCTTGGTGTTTGTTTGTTTGCTTGCTTGTTTTTATTTGGTTGTATACTCATTCATTTATTTATTAATCGATTGATTGATTTACGTGTTTATTGATTGATTCACTTATTTATGTATTCATTTATGTATTCATTTATGTATCTATTTCTTGAAATCGCGTAGCTACGCGATCCGCCGACGCCAGTGGGGTGCAAGGGATTTAAGACCGTTTTCATTTTTCATGGAAGTGATGCTGGGGATGCTGGACATGCAAGGGATGCAGCCACACAACAATCTTCGCATCCAAAATTTCAAGACTTTCAGACACGCAAAATACCAGAGATGTCGGGAATGCTGGGAATGCACCGGCTGGCCACACAAATGTGCAAAAAACATGGTTTTCTTGATATTCCCCAAAATAAACCATCAAAAGCAGATACAGCCAAAAGCACGACAACGCAGGGGATGGTTCGCAGTAACTGCTCTGTACAGGTGGGGAATTGCCAAGTTCCCTTTGGTTTTGGAATGCTCTTCTCTAAGCCACAGGAGAATTTGGAAAATGTTTTTGAGGCGGTCATTTCTTTCAAGAACAATCAAATTGGCGTACCTGTCTGAAAATTAGGGTTGGTTCTCCTTCTGTTTCCTTGCGAAATGGCCCAAGACAAGGGGTTACCCAAAAAGAGACACCCCCACGCACCCATCAACCAACTCACCCTGTTAACTTGTTGATCGTACCACCCGAGTTTGAGCACTCAGGACGCCTTGGGGAAACACACCAACCCCCAAACATGTCTTTTCATGGCTGGCGAAAATTGGGTTTTGGGATGGTTGGTTTTAGGGAAGAGTTTAACGATGAGTTTGCTGGTTTTATGTGATCACTTTCTGCGAGAAGTGAATCCGCTTCAGAAGTCATGTGGACCCTTTTTGGCATCGCAAGGATTCGTCCCCAACTATGCCTCAAACATTCCTTATTTCACATGCGAAGCGGGACTTGACTGGCCTGACGTTGTAAGCAGTCTGTGGTCAACCACGACCAGGGACTCGGAACCCTCGTCCAGGGAAACGTTGGCTCCTTCTCAACCCTTGCATAATAGGTATGTGGCCATGCATCATAACCAATGGCTCTATTTTGGGGGGGAGGAAATTCCATTTGCCACCTATTTGATGGTCACCGGGGGTACAGGGTTTTGACCCACAACCATGTGGTCAGAATGAGGAGACCCCAAAATTGTCACAATGTCCTCGTGGTTTATTTCAGCCAACCCGACAAGGGTACCGAGCAAATGACCTCTTTTTTGCAGGCCGCTGGCTTTTGGATGCATCCTGCAAGGAATCCCGAAATCCGCGTCTTTATCTGGATGCGAACCCATCCCTTTGTGGCTCATTGATATCGCCCATAGGGGTAGTTCACTGATCAGATATGTCCAAGAAATGGGCCAAATGTCGCACCGCAGGTGTCCTGATGTTTTGCGCTATGTAAATTGAACAGCACAATTAACTTCAACACGGTGTCTTTTGGAGCGATGTAACTGTTGAATGTGTGAGCTGACAAGATTAGTCTATGGTTCGGGGAGTGTTTTGTTGCCATGAACCACACCCGCCCAAGTTGTCCATTGGGGGCATGTTGGTAAGGCCCATATAAACCTGTATAACCATGCCCACGAAACCAAACCCTTGGTATCACGATGTGTAACTGGTTTTTCGAACACCCCAAATCTTCCGGGGTTGGTATTGAAACCAAAAGAAATACGAACCCCATTTTGGTGGATTTGTTGGGATGATTTGTTTGTTGAGTTTCAAAGCATCCAAAAAGTGGAAAGCGGTTTGCTGTACCGGCCTTCACTCTGACAAAAGGAAGCCACCAACATGTGATTTGGGCTTTCTTTGGGTTTCCCTTTCAATACCAGCGCCCAAAGATGTGTTCGCAAAACCAAACATCCGACTCAGCTCGGGCTAACATGGTTAAGTGATACTGTGGAAACCCTGGAATAATTCGATTCCCCTGCAAATACCAACTCGCGTGGTAACGGGTGTCCTAGGTGGTGCGAACAGATCTCGCGACCATCCACAGTACCAAGAAACGGTTTGGAGAGAGACTCTGAAACCTCCACCTAGACCCTCCATGACCATGTAAAAATGGTTGCCCATTTGACCCGAATCTTTCTGGGTCATGACCAACCATTTTTTGAGGGTCAGATTCGGAGAGTCTAGTTGGCTCCAGGCGCCGATCTGGTCAGTGACCCAGAGAGCGAGCGGGAGAGGCCGAAATCGGGATGGACCCCCTGAAACCTACAAGAGTCCGGGGGTTGCCCGGGCCCGGGTTTTGTTTGCAGTCTTTCAAAGCGCGTTGTTGGTTTGAGTTGTTGTTTGTTGTGGTTTTTTTTCACGAAAAGAGGTACCGGTCATGAGAAACGCCAGGGTTTCTTAGGTGCGAAATGAACTTCAAAATCGGCCCGGAAGTGGAGCTGGGAAGTTTGGCTCACGATGTGTCAAGGGGACCTCGGGGTTTCGGAGCCAATCCGAAGTTGAGGTTTCAGCCCCGAAGTCAGGGGCGTTTTGCTTTTTTGCTATGGTCATAGCTCAATTTGGTTGTAAGATACCAAGACCCTAATTCTAATGATTGAGTCGCGCGTTTCAGTGCCCTGCAAAATCAGTAGTTGTCTGAGTGCGTGTCCAACCAGGATAAGGGTGCCACAAATTATGTTTCCCCCGTTTGAGTCCCAAGCCAGAAGTGGAGTTCTGTAGCGTCATACGAAAATGGGTGGGGGAGGGTTATACAAGCTCCAAATTCCCATAAAGTGTTTCTCAGTGCTCCTACCACCCTCACCATTTTGAGCTTAGTTCGCCGTAAGTGTGGCCTTAAGTGGGCTGTTCAAAGATAATTCATGGCATCCTCGCTCTGGATTACGCAAGCGGTCCCCTTTCACTGGTTTCCTCACTAGCGAATATGAACTAGGATTGCCCAGCCCTCCATGAACAGCCCAGCCAAACCTCTGCTTCCGGGTTCAAACACCACCCTCTCGGCCCATCTGGGGTTGCGATATTTTTTGAAGGCAGCCATTTCAAGTTTGGTTTCAAGGCACATAAAAAGGAGAACGGCCATTTCGAATTTGTTGCTTTGGCACAAAACCCATCATTCTGGCTATGATTTGGCGATCAAGACCAAGGAGCACCACCCATAGTGGTTGGATTGGGTCCATGTTCACTGGGGATACGGAATTTTGGATTTTGACCCATGGCCATTTGTTTTATGCAATCAAAAGTTGGACGTGAAGCCCCGAATTCCACTCCAAAAACACCCTCCCTGAGAGCCGGAGACTTCCCCCACTAACCGTAAAAGGGTCACCGAGTCCTCCATTTCGGGTTTCGGGCTTCGGGTTTCGGTCCGTTCGGGAGCTTCCATGGAACCCTGTCACCTCCATTTCGGGTTTCAGTCCGTTCGGGAGCTTCCATGGAGTCGTGTGAGGGTATTCCTCCCCTAGGAGTGGGAACGCCGGCTGCAAGTGCGGGGCTCTGGCGCGGCCGACGCTCAGGTGAGCAGTTTGTCGCTCTTGCGTTCATGTCGTGTTTGCTGGTGGCACGAGAAAGTTCAAGTGCAAGAAAACAACGAAACCAGCTGAGCATGGTTGTTGTTGGGAAACATTTTACATGTTTGCTTATTGTGATTTAGTGGTTGAAATTTAAGCACTTAACCGCAACAAAATGTTTGCTCTCCTTCCAACATCAACCAAGTGAGGTGCCTTATTTGAGCGTGGTTGGATGCGTATGGTTGGTGAGTATGGTTTTTGTTCTTGCAATATGGCGTATGTTTAGGGCCTCCGCGGTATGGAGAGGGCAACTGAGCCACGAGGTCCCGCTGGTTCCAAGTTGTCTGTAGACTACTGGAAGCTTTCCTGGTGGGACTTCAAGTTTTATGAACCCTCAGCGGAGTATATTTAGAACTTCTACGACCTTGTTGCGGTCATATCCTCGGTGTATCCTTAAAAACACGCCCAGAATGCCCCACCCATATACATACGTATAGATAGTGTGTATATATATATATATATCTACATACATGCATACATATGCATACATACATCACGTACATACGTACGTACATACGTACGTACGTACATACATGCATGCGTATAAATGTATACGTACATACATACATATGTACATGCGTACATACATACGAACATAAATGCATACGCATATACATATGTAATAAATAGATCTATCTATTAAGTATTCAGCGGCTCTCAGCTATATACCCATCTGGGTCCCCCAGTGGTGCCCTTTTACCCGTTTTTGGGGGAGGGTTCCGCTACTAAAACAGACAACAGAAAGAAGGGTGCCCTTATTCTAATTCCCCAGAATTAGCTCCCCTTTTTGATTTGTTTGCTTTTTTGGGGTCCCATTTGTTTTCCACTAGCCAGGCATAAATATATATATATATATATATTTTTTGCTGGGGTCCTAATTCCAACCAAGTTACTGGTAGCCATGAAACCTTGACACCCATTCTGCGCATGTGCATTCCCGCCGCTCAGCTGAAGCTCAACTCCGCCGGCAGCCGTTTTGTGATTTTCGCATGGGAAGTGGTGCAAGCAGATGGGAAGGCAGGGCTTGTGGAAAAGCCGTCCGCCCCTTTGATTTCAGAGGAAAAAAGTAGCTTGTGAAAAAACGCATGGGGGCTTACATCGTGTTGGCCTTGACAACCGGAACATGGTTAAACAATCCGCCCCTTAGGGAAGTCAAAACGTAGGCACCTTGAGCATTTGGCAAAGATTTAATCGAAAAGGTGGCTTCAAATTGGCCCCATGTTAAGCACATGGTTCACGGGTATGGAAGGTGTCCCAGTTCAGAGGGAAATGATATCACCTTAAAACCATGGTTCGACCACTTCAGAAACGGGTGTCACTTTTGAACCATAGTAAAGAGCTCAGGCAGAATTCATCACGTTTGAATCATGCTTGAGAAAGCATTCATGACTTTTGAACCATGTTTGGAACATCTAAGACGCAATTCACAAAGTTGAAAGCATACTCGAACCATTTGGGACAGAGTTCATCACATTTGAGCCATGTTTGGAACATTTACGGGAGTAATGCATCACGCTTAAAGCATGCTTGGAACAGTTGAGAAAGAAATCATCACTTTTGAACCATGCACATGTCCGAAAGAAATCATCACTTTTAAGCCAAATGTGTAACATGTCAGAAAGAATTCATCACTGTCAAAGCATATTTGGAACAGTTGAGAAAGAAATCATCACTTTTGAATGTTTGGAACATTTAAGAAAGACTTCATGTGGTTTGAACCATGTTGCGAACATTCAAGAAAGAATTCGTCACTGTTGAACCATGTTGAAGCATTGAAGAAATAGTTCGATTCTTTTGAACCAAGGACAGCTGAGAAAGAAAACATCACTTTTAAAAACCATGCTTCGAACATTCAATAAATCTAGGGGTAACTTCCATTTCCTCCATGATTTCCAGGAATCCGTCTTTTCAGGAAACCATCAAAAACCCAGGGAAACGGATCCGTATTTTGAAAAGAACGATGGTTGAAAAGAATGGTTGAAGGAATCAACCCCTAGAATAAATCGCGCAGCACTCATCACGTTTGAATCATTGGAACAGTTAAGGAATTCATTACTGTTGAACTTCCATTTGCTGAAATGAGTATTGTTTTATTTTCCCCTGTTGGTTTTGAATCTATCACTAGCGGAAATATGTGTATTTTTCCCAGGGGTCTGAACCAAATGGAAGTGAACCGTGTTTGAAACAGTTGCTTGCGATTGCATCGCGCCCTCCAGGAACAGCGGGCACCCTAGAGTTCAATCCTGAGCCAGTCGAAGTGCCTTTGGACGCGGAAGCTCGGAAGAAGGCACGGAAGGAGGCACTCAAACGTATGCAGCAGAAGATTTTCCAGGAGGAGCTCAAGCAGTTTGAGGCGGACGGCAAAAAAACGTGCGGGCGTGTCTTTTTTTGAGTTGGTATCTCTGTTTTGGTGGCTTGAAAGGGCAACCAAAAGGAAAGCCACGATTTTGGGGGGTCCCCCCAAAAAAAAATACACACTCAAATGCAAATGGGAGAAACAAGAACCACCACCGTCCTTTTCAAGGAAACAAGGGATGCAGGCTTGGTTGCGTTTTGCTCCTCAAAAAGAGGGCAAACACCATGTTGAAGCAGTTTGGTGGCTTAACTGGCTGGCGCGATAGGGAATGACCCAGAGTGTTGGGAATGACCCCTGGGATTCCCTTAAGGAAATCTTAAGGGATTGGGTTTTTCTCGGGGTTCCATGTCTCATTCCCTGTCGAGCCAAGTTAGAGCAGTAAGCCACGGATTGACCCGACCCTGGCAAGATACATCTCAAACGCGGCGCGCTGTGAGACCTTGGCCAATGAACTCTTTGGCCAATGAACTCAGGAAGTGAGTCTTGTTTGTTTCAGCATGGTTCACATGTCCTGCATTGCACCTCAGTGTGCATATGCCATACATTGCTGGCTGCTCCAGTGAGTGCCGAGTCAGTTTTGCAGCTGAGGGCTGCTTTTGTGCTCGGCGCAGCGGTTGTGCGTAGTCCAATCGGGCATCATACTTTTCCACGATGCCGTTCTGTCTGAACTTCAGTGGCAAGTGGCAAGATCTGCTCGACCTACCAACACAACGACTCCTGCCCTTTTTTTCCCCATGACAAGTGGATGTGTGCTCAAAACCATGTACCCACAGTTGCACCTTGGTAAATCGACAAAGACTAGAACCTGAGTATCCCTAGCTCTTAAGTTTTGAGCCACTCCCATGTGGGTTTCAAGGCCGCGGTGGATCTGCGGCCTTCACATCGGCGCTCCGCTAAAAATGGGCGCCCGAGGAGGGAGATACTGTGGATGGTTGCGAAATCCAGAACTCGCACCACCGTTCAGAAGCCCTGGGAATGATTCGATTCCCCAAAGTAAATACCAGCAATGGTTCCCCATTGTTTCTTGGGTGGTGCAGGATTTTGTCCATCCACACGAACAGCGGTGGGAAATTTGGGTTCCTTGCAGGATACATGAAATCATGCAAGGAGATCCTGTAACGCTGGCGGAAATGCGTGTTTTCTGGGCCCTGAAGCAAAGGCACCGTTTGATTTGGGTGGCTCATTTGGATTTGGGCTCGTGTGTTGGGTTGGTACCCTTTTGGAGTGGTTTTGAAAGGACAGATCCATGTCCGAAGTGCACAGGTCAAGATGAAGCCAACTTGAAAGCCCGGCTCGAGCCAAGCGGTTTCCACCCAAATCAGAGGGAATTTCATTGTTCGGAGGTTATTCGCAAGACTTGGGTTTCCTATAACTCACGCCCTGAGTTCCTTCAGTCACTTCTCTCAGTTGTTCAGTGGCACCCCTCTAAAAGTGGTCTTCCCCAAAAAGGGTTCCCTTTTTTTCCAGGGTCACTGAACAATTGAGTTCTTGGGTTAAACTATTTTAGTGGTATTCTAGTGGTAAGTAGACAGCTCAGACTTTTTTTGCCCCACTCAGGAAGAGACATAGGTGCCCTTAGTTGTTTGCCTATTAGCCAACCCTCCATTTTTAAAAGCCCAAGGACAAACATTTGTCGGGTCCCATTCTTGGACACACTAAGCTGCCGATTGGGCTGTTGGAAAGCTTGGATCACCCCTTGAGCTTTTGAAGGAAAATGGATGCTCAGCATCTGTGGAAGATCCCAAACCCCATTCTTACGCAAGGCGAATTGCCGATAGGTGTCTTGTCCGACGGGATAATAAGAATAAAGTCAGAAACTGGAGTTGGTTCCCCTTCCCCACGTTTCAGTCTTCCCAGACCCGGCGCAGCATTCCAGTGCCTTTTTGGCAACTCTTCCCTGCAAGAAAAGTGTCCTCGACCCCATTGATGGATGGGGTTCCATTCAAGTTCAAGCGAGCCAAGAAGTGCGTGGTCCTTTTTTCTTCCTTGAAGTCTGGGTGCTAAATAGCCAAAGCCAAAGGGGGATGTGTATTTCTTAAATTTTGATTTTTCCACTGCTGGGTTGGGACGTGAGAGCGTGGCGGAAAGAATAGGGTCCTGTTTTGTTTTGCTGAGTTCAGGCCTGCAAGCTGAAAACCTTTGGAGACAGGAGCGTGCAAGTATGGAACGAGGAAACCCCCACTTAGTTTTAAGTTGCCCTTTTGGTGGTGGCTGTATTTGCTTGGAAACATCGTGCATCTTTGCCCTTTGGTGATGGTGATGGTGATGATGATGGTTATGATGGTCAGATGATGGTGACGGCAATGGTGATGGTGTTCATAGTGATGGTGATGGTGATGATGGTGATGGTGATGCTGGTGATGCTGCTGATGATGATGATGGTGATGGTAATGATGGTGATGGTGATGTTGGTGATGGTGATGATGATGTTGGTGATGGTGATGATGGTGATGATGATGATGATGATGATTATGATCATGATGATGGCGATGATGGTGATAGTCATGGTGATGGTGATGGTGATGATGGTGATGGTAATGATGGTGATGGTGAAAGACTTGTCACATCTTGCGGAATCATGATCACTCTGAGCGGAAAAGGTGTCACTGCTTACGGAAGTGAAACTGTCACTGCTTACGGAAGTGAAGCCACTACACGCGGAAAGTGTAGGGGTAGGAAGCTCCTTCCTTTCTAAGGCTCCTTTCTAAGGCTCCTTTCTAGGGCTCCTTTCTTTGGCTCCTTTCTAAGGCCCTTAGAAAGGAGCCTTAGAAAGGAGCCTTAGATTAGAAAGGAGCCTTAGAAAGGAGCCTTAGAAAGGAGCCTTAGAAAGGAGCCTTAGAAAGGAGCCTTAGAAAGGAGCCAAAGAAATGAGCCTTAGAAAGGAGCCTTAGAAAGGAGCCTTAGAAAGGAGCCAAAGAAATGAGCCTTAGAAAGGAGCCTTAGAAAAAAAAGCCTTGGAAAGGAGCTTTGGAAAGGAGCCTTAGAAAGGAGCCTCAGAAAGGAGCCTTAGAAAGGAGCCTTAGAAAGGAGCCTTGGAAAGGAGCCAAAGAAATGAGCCTTAGAAAGGAGCCTTAGAAAGGAGCCTTGGAAAGGAGCCTTGGAAAGGAGCCTTACAAAGGAGCCTCAGAAAGGAGCCTTAGAAAGGAGCCTTAGAAAGGAGCCTCAGAAAGGAGCCTTAGAAAAAAGCCTTAAATTAGAAAGGAGCCTTAGAAAGGAGCCTTGGAAAGGAGCCTTGGAAAGGAGCCTTAGAAAGGAGCCTTAGAAAGGAGCTTCAAGACAGCCTTCATCACGGCCCCCTTTCAGGAGGGATTGGCCGGGATCCGCTTTTCGAGCTGGAATGCCGGATTCCAGCTTGAAAAGCGGATCCCCAAGACAACCTTCATCACGGCCCCCTTTCAGGAGGGATTGGCCGTGGATCCGCTTTTCGAGCTGGAGTGCCGGATTCCAGCTCGAAAAGCGGATCCTCAAGACAACCTTCATCACGGCCCCCTTTCAGGAGGGATTGGCCGGGGATCCGCTTTTCGAGCTGGACCCATTCCAGCAGCGGATCCAATCCTCCTGAAAGGGCCGTGATGAAGGTTGTCTTGGGGATCCGCCCTGAGCTGGGGGCCGTGATGGGATTTCCAGCTCGAAAAGCGGATCCCCAAGACAACCTTCATCACGGCCCCCTTGGCTGGGGATCCGCTTTTCGAGCTGGAATGCCGGATTCCAGCTCGAAAAGCGGATCCCCAAGACAACCTTCATCACGGCCCCCTTTTCAGGAGGGATTGGCTGGGGATCCGCTTTTCGAGCTGGAATGCCGGATTCCAGCTCGAAAAGCGGATCCCCAAGACAACCTTAGCCCGGATTGGCCGGGGATCCGCTTTTCGAGCTGAATGCCGGATTCCAGCTCGAAAAGCGGATCCCCAAGACAACCTTCATCACGGCCCCCTTTCGAGGGATTGGCTGGGATCCGCTTTTCGAGCTGGTTTCCAGCTCGAAAAGCGGATCCCCAAGACAACCTTCATCACGGCCCCCTTTCAGGAGGGATTGGCTGGGGATCCGCTTTTCGAGCTGGAATGCCGGATTCCAGCTCGAAAAGCGGATCCCCAAGACAACCTTCATCACGGCCCCCCTTTCTCAGCTGGAATGCGGATTCTTTTCAGGAGGGATTGGCTGGGGATCCGCTTTTCGAGCTGGAATGCCGGATTCCAGCTCGAAAAGCGGATCCCCAAGACAACCTTCATCACGGCCCCCTTTTCAGGAGGGATTGGCTGGGGATCCGCTTTTCGAGCTGGATGCCGGATTCCAGCTCGAAAAGCGGATCCCCAAGACAACCTTCATCACGGCCCCCTTTCAGGAGGGTTTTTTCCGCAGAGACTGTGCTTTGTTTTTCCGCACATTTGGGTTTTTTTCCCGCTCTGCGGGGTTCGCACGTTTTCCGCGCGCAGCGCCAAGCCTCGTGATGGTGATGTTGGTGATGGTGATGATGATGTTGGTGATGGTGATGATGGTGATGATGATGATGATGATTATGATCATGATGATGGCGATGATGGTGATAGTCATGGTGATGGTGATGGTGATGATGGTGATGGTGATGTTGGTGATGGTGATGTTGGTGATGATGATGATGATGATGATGATGATGATGATGACTGTCAATAGCTGACCCTGGAATCCTTAAAGACCCGTTGGTTGTCATTTTGTTTGGTGAGTTGGGATCGATTCGCAGGTGGTGCAGCCTGAGAGTCAGGGAGGCCATCGCTTTGGATCCACCCTGCCAGCGGGAGCCCAAGATCACGGATCGGTTTTCCACGGCGCCCGGCTTTTTCGTTTCCTAAAAATCTTCAGACCCTTTCAGGTCCAAAACCAATCCAAATCCCTTGCCTCCAATGGCAGGTCCTCCAATGGAGAGTACTGTGGATGGTTGCGAAATCCATTTCGCACCACCTAAGAAACCCTGAAAATGATGATTCCCCCTGTAAATACCAACAAACAGTGGTTGTCCATTGTTTCTTGGGTGGTGCAAAATGTTGTCCATCCACAGTATTAATCCGGGGTGTACAAACTAACCCTGGTATATACCACACAATTGCTGCTTTCGATGAGCGAGATCCATTTTGCACCTTCTAAGTATCCCTGCAATGATGATTTACCAGCAATTGCCGACAAACCGTGGTTTTAAAGTGGTGCCGAAATTTGTCCATCCGCAGTGTTCCCTCCAAAAGTGGTCTGACTCCCCATTAAAGGGACAAAGGGTCACCTGTCAAGAATTCAGCCAGGGGTTCGGCGAAATCCGTGAGGTCGACTCACTCCCCGACGAGTTCCTAGGCTTAGTTTTCGGGATTGAACCATCGTAGTGGGAGACCAAACGTTGAGACTTGTTCCAGGAAGCGAGGGTGGGCGTCCTTCCCTTCCCTTCAACCAACCAACCCTGTTTTCCACAAAATCCGCCAACAAATCACCCCACTTTTTCCCTATGGCCGATTGGCAAGCCAGTGCAATTAGATGGTCCCATTCGAAAGTGGCTATGGGTTTAAACATGTTTTACTCGTTGCAAAGGCCAAAACAAAAAGAGACGGTTGGAAGAAAACCTACTGTGGATGGTTGCGAAATCCGTTCGCACCAATTTGAAACCACGGCTGAAACCATAACATTTGTTGGTACGCGCAGGGGAATCGAATTAGTCCAGCTTTTTGTAGGTGGTGCAGGATTTCGTCCATCCACAGTATGGATTCAAACCATCCATTGGAAAGGGCTTTTGGAAGTTTAAACATGTCCTTCCGCAGTAAATAACAATGGGCACGGTTTGAAGCCTTCGCCAAACGTGTCTCATTGGTATGTTACCTTAGGTTGCCTCATGCTAGGTTGACTCTTCAACCCCAACACACCCGAAGCTTCAAAGCCTCTTTTGCCCTTCAGGCTTATACAAACCCGGAGCCTTTGGAGTTTTTGGGGGTTAGGGGGTGGAGGGTCCCTTGTTCTTTTACGGTGAGGTCTGTCACACGGGCCGAAAGCCTTGTTGTTTTGCCGGCCCACGTGTTTATGTGAAGCTATTTGACTCACCCGCGATTAGGAAGGCCAGGAGCAGCCGAGCCTTGTTTTGAGCCACTCCCAGTTGGGTGAATTGTACAAGCTTCCGGTGAGGTCAACAGGCCAAAGGAAGTTTAATTGGGAGTGACTTCTGTGTTGCGGCAACTAACTGAAAGCTAGCCCTCTGAGACAGATGACAAGAGAAGGAATAAGCCCGCAAGAAAACATGCGCGCGCGTGTAGTGCGAGAATAGAAATGTGCAAAAGGCGTGGCCCTACGCGTAAGCTTGCGTCTCTGGAAAGCTGCAAGCTAGCCTGTTCGTGACGCCTGGTCGGACCACGTCCGGACCAGTCTCGGAACGCGTTCGGAGCGCGGGCCCATTGGCACGGCAGCACGAAGGTTTCGCAAGGTTTGAAGGTTTGAATCGCATGGCAGGCGCAGCACTTTCGCAAGGTCGAGCGTAGATTCCGTGGCAGGCGCGGCACTTTCAAAAGGTCGCAGCATGTTCGCAAGGTCCGGTTCACATGGATAGATAGATCGACAGATAGATGGAGAGATAGACAAAGAGCGAGAAAGAAAGAAAGCAAGGAAAGAACAACAAGACAAAAAATTACAAGAAAAAAAGACAGACAGATAGACAGATTGATAGATAAAAAGAGATAGATAGATGAACAGATAGACAGGTAGATAGATGGATGAAAAGAAACATAGATACATGGAGACGTAGATGATATAGGTAGATAGATAGATTGGTAGATAGATGAAGGGATATAGACGAAGGGATAGATAGATAGATAGATAGTTAAAGAGATAGAGAGATGGAGAGATAGATAAGTAGATAGAGAAAGATAAAGAAAAACAGAAGATAGGTGGCTAGACATGTAAAAACAGGCAGATAGGCAGATAGGTAGATAGATTCGATAGATAGGTTAGATGAATAGATTAGATAGATAGATAGATAGATAGAGATTGGTAGATGGACAAGTAAACATAGACAGATAGATAGAGAGATAGATCGATAGATATATAGATAGATAGACAGAATAGATAGATAGAGCAGCATCAAGAAACGTAGGGATAGATAGATAGCGAGAGACAGAGATAGATGCATATATACATAGACAGACAGACAGGTAGATACATAGGTAGAGAAGAGAACAGAGCAAAAAGAAGCAACAGAAAGAAAGAAGGAAAGAATGACGGAGCCAAAAAAAGGAACAGTGAAAAAGAACAAGAAGAGAAAATGATTCAAGAAAAGAAAGAGAATCAGAACTATAGTTTATATTGTTGGAACTTCCGCCAACTGGCTTTGCCGGCTCTATTGGTATGAACCCTAGTTTGTTGGCCAGCCAATACTTCCGTGAAAGGAAACGACTCAACAAAGGCACCCCAAAGGGCCATATGGGACTTGGACTAAGGTAAGGTTATAGATGGGACTTCTCTAAAGGGCAAGCGGCTTGTGATTTAAGAGCGAAGCTGTTTCTCAAATGATACAACCCTCCAATTGGGCGGTTTCCCTTTCATTCCAGCCCTAAAGAAGGCTTGTTGGTGCGGAGTAGGGACTGACCTTCCGGTCTTGAGAATGAATCGGACGGGCGTATCAAACCAGCAAGAAGGGCACCAATAGAAAAAGACCAGCCACATGGGATCAGAAACAAAACCACCCACAAAAGAAATGAGAGGATTTTTCGACTTTTCCCCCCAGTTGGAGGAAAACGTGGATACCAAAGTTGGAACCCTTTTGCCTTAAGAGCCCCAAGCGTCCAAGCGGTCAGCTAAAGAGTTCAGCTCTCAGGTCCTCGCCTGGGCACCTCCCACGGGCAATCTCCGCGTGGAATCCGCCCGGAGACCCGGTTGGTCCGGACTCGGATCCGAACCGGAAGGAAACCAAAGCCGGGGGAGACGGTGTGGTTTCTTGGGCCCTACTTTGTGGCTTTTTGGGATAGGTTTCGCTTGTTGGGAATGGCACTTGGTGGATTTTCCGGAGACCCACAGAAAGCTGAGCTTGTTGCAGAGGGGCTGTTGCAGTAACCAAGCCGACGCCAAACTGGCGGTTTCCCGTCATGTCCGGTGAAAAGCACCCCTAAAACGCTGCCAAAGAAAAAGGAGCAACCCCAGATTCGCGTCGACCCAGTCGACCAAAACCCACGCGTGGCGCGGTTAGTTTTTCGAGGCCAACTCGTGCTGCCACGTGGCCATCGGCCGCGTGGAAGTCTTCGTGGCCGGGAAACCTCAGCCCCGTTCAAAGCGGAAAGCGAGTAGAGGGTGGGGGGGTTGGGGTTGGGGGTGGGGGGATGGGGGGGGCGAGGGGATGGCAGCAACTGTAAGTTGTGGTTGTGCTTCACTGTTCTTTGGCATGTGTTTCTTTCGGACGCTCAGTTGTTCTGTGGTGTTGTTCTCATGTTTCAGCGGGCCGCTGCAGAAAACAAAATATATGTTGCTCGCATCGGGAAAGAATGGTGGACATTGGACATACATCCTCATGTCCATCAAATCCCCAGTCAGTCAAACTATTCCCAGACATGTGTCTATTTGTAGGGACCCCCCCCCCCCCCGCCCAATATGATGATTCTCGGTTTCCCGTTAACACTTTCCAAACAAAGGGTGACACACCCACATGGGGTGTCTTTTTCGACCCTGGGTTTGAAACGGAAACCAAGGGGAAAGAAACCCACCGTACTCTTCAACGGCACCCTCCGTCCTTCAGAATGCGCACCCCAAAGTCCTCTTGGTCCCATCCAAAAAAATCGACACCGACACAAACGGATGTCCTTTTCCCAGCATCTCACAACCTTATTCTTTGAGGTCTTTGGGGGTCAAAGGCCTTCATATCTAGGGTCTTGGGCTTCTAGGATCTCTCTTTCCCTGAAACTAACCCACACAAAGGGCACGCAGCATACCGGCACGCACCCATGCCCTGGTTGAACTGGATGTCATGAACTCATTTTCGAGCGCTGGGTTGCATCAAATGGGATATTGGCTTGTAAACAACCATGTGTTGCCCTCCCACCAAATATGGAAGTGGACGGTCGGATTTTGGAAAACCTCACGTTACCGTGCCCAGTTCCACGTTGCAGACAGTGCTGCAGTTAATTTCCTAGATACCGCAACTGACCAGGTCAAAACCATGGTCAACTACGGACTTGTCCGTGTTCCCTTCTTGCAGCGTTGCAACGATGCGAGTTTGAGCGTACTTTTTTTCTGTAGGGAACCATCCTTATTTTGCAGGGAACAAATGTAACTGACAGTGCTTTGTCGCTTTGCTTGCCTCTCTCGTAAAATGTAGCTTCCTAAATGGATCAGACATGTGTAACTTCCTATGGATGTGTTTTCCAGAGTGGACGGACCTACTAGAGCACCCAGTAAGTTGGGTAGTCAAAATTGAACCACCAGGAATTGGAACTCAGGGCAAGTCATGTTGGGGTTACCTTATTTTTGACACTGCCATTTGGGTCTGGGATTGGGTTGGATGTTAAACGAAGGCTTGCCGAGACTGAGTGAACCTCCCGCCGACGCAAATCGCAATGCAAAGGACGGCATTTGCCTGGGCGAGACCTCCAACAGTGAGGCCTCGCGTCCGACACGACTTCGCGACATCGATCGTGCCCTGGTTCCCGTGAGAAAAACGAAACAGCGCCCACTTACTTCAGAAAGTCGCCCACGGTTTTTGGTTTGAAAGTTGGGTGTGGAAGTCCCAACTCAGAGAGCGCGCTTCAACTGAAATTTGGGCGTGGTTTTCCCATGGTTCTCCTAATTCAAAGCGCACTTCCCCTTTCGTCAATTGGTTTCCAATTCTGCCCACAAATCCTGCCCCCCACAAATCCCTCCATTTTTGTGGGTTGATCAAACGGTCCAGGAAACATGAGATGACCATTGGTGGGAAAGATGATATGTCCCTGGGAAAAGTGGGCCCGTGGTCAAAACTGGGGGCCCTAAATAGAAGATTGATCGAGCCCAAAGAACGGAATGGCGTCGCTTCATTTCATCTTCTCGGTTTCCCTGCGGGTTTCCCCTTCGGGTTTCCCCCGTTTTCCCTTCGGGCGTCCCTTCGGTGTCTCTGGGCTTCGTGTCATTTCTCGCTCGGCTTCCCGGGCGATTTCCAGGAGCTCGCGGACCTGGAGGTCTTTGTGCCGCCCAGGGAGCTGGAGGCGACGCGAACTCGGACATCGCGACCAGAAGAAAGAAAAACCGGGGGGTGCGTTTTCATGGGAAAAAGGACGGGTTTCAGACAGGAAGGACGGGCAAAGGAAGACCAGGAAGAGATATGAAAAGAAGTGATTGGGAATGAAAGCCACTATTCACTTCAAGATGGAAAGGTAATCCTTGGAAATAGAATGGCTTTCTTTCTTCCCAATCAATAGTCTTTCTACCTGTATCTTCCCCCCGCTTCGCGCGGGAATCCTCACACACGCGGTTTTTGGTTGGGAACACATGCGGCTACCCTCCCCCAGGATAACGTGGAAGCTGCTTGGGAGGACTTGGTTCCAGTTGCAGAGGCCTTTTGGGAGCTTCCATGTTAGTCTGAGGGAGTGTAAATAGATATACGCATGTCACATGATTGTCCAATCATGAAGGTTAATTTTGATCTTCTCCACAAACCTATTTTTATTTGGACCGTGATGTTCCCCTTTTGGGGAGGTTGTAAAGGGAAGCCAAAAGGAAACCTTCTGAATCAAGATGAGGGATAGTGTTTAGGCTCGCAAAATCACCTCCCCCTCCCCCCCCGCCCCCCAAGTGTAGAGCGAGAGAGAGGGAGAGGGAGGGCGAGGGGGAGGGGGAGGGAGGGGTGTGGCCGACCATGAGTGTGAGTGTTTGAAGCCCAAAGGGCTCTCGACCACTGGCCTGAAGACGGTGATTTGAGGGGGGTGTCCCCAGAATTCGCAAGCCCCGCAACCTCCCGAAACCGCAAGCTCAAGATTAGATTGCCACGCGCGTGACGCCTAACGCCTGCGCTGGGAGAGATCTTGCCAGTTTAACAGAAAACGGCTCAACAACAGTGAGCACGGTAAACGAAAGGATCGTGTCAAAGACAGCCGGATACCAAGTTTCCTTTTTGGATAGCGTAGCGTTTTGGAAGTCGTTTGTGTGTGTGTGTGTTTGTGTGTTGGGGGCGGGGGGTTACCAAGAGGGAGTTTCCTTTTTGGATAGCGGTAGCATGTTGAAAATCGTGTGTGGGGGTAACCTGTTTCGAGGACACTTCTTTGGTGTCTTCCGGAAGTGGCTAGACACTGAACATGAAACATAAGTTTTGCAGCATCCCGGTAGGTTGTAGAATGCTGAGAAGGGGATCCAAAAAGAAAACGCAGAGTCACCTGGAGGGGATTGTACCCCGAATTTTATGAAAGACCCAGTTGGTCCCACGATGGACATCCAGGAAGTCTTTCTTTCCTAAAGGGAAGCCACGGTTTGCTTCCGTTTTTTGGGAGGAAGGCAAGCCCTGGTTTTGCGTTCGCTTCTTAGTTGTATGTGGGAGTGGTTGTGGTTCGGCCTTAGTTTGGCCTTATTTTCTTTGGCCCTGTATCTACCAAAAGTTGAGCTGTTTCTGGCGCCACATCAAACAAGGTTCTGAAACTTGCTGGTGCGCTAGGGAACGACCCAGTTTCCGGGTGCTCGAATGAACCGGGGATTCCCTTCAACCAAATCGGTGGGATGATTTTGGGGTTCCAACTCATTCGGCCCGGACAAACCCGGCAGACCCGATGCGCTTCGCATCGCGGAGGTCACCTGCGAGCTGAGCGGGCGACCGCTGCGCCGAGAGAAACAAGACTTCCGGCCCAACGAGGCGAGAACACTTCCGACCCGAAGCGTCCGTTTTTTTTTTTTAATGGCCGTCCTGTTGGGTTTTTCTTCGGCTCCCAAAAAGGGCACCGTAAAGAAAACGAAAAACACGCCCAAAAGAAGGAATGTCCCAGAGTTTTTGGAGGTATGGATGATTATATTTGCCACCTATATAGGCCTCTAGCACCACACATATGGCTTGGTTTGGTTGCATTGGTTTTCCCTCATGGCCCAGTAGGCTTATGGTTTGTTTTGATGTTCAGGCGCAAAACCCTGGTAGGAGTAATGTTCAGGAGAACGTGCAGTAAACTTAGCTTTGAATTGATGCCCCATTCTAAAAGGAGAGCCACTAGAGGTGAGTGTCCGGGACCTGCCTAGGGTGTGCGACTCCACCTATCCGAGGTAAAATGAGCGACAACCACATGTCACTTGGGGATCCGTTGCTTGTGTCAAGTTACGGGTTTGTTATGCCATGTTCTGTTGAAAGGATCGAGCTGTAATAGATTGCTGTTCTCTAACGAGAAATGTTTGGTTGCTCGTTGGGCTGTTTGGGGTAAGTGTGGAAAAAACGAAGAAACTCCAAGATCTATGGGGTCGAAACATCCCAAATAAAATTGGGAACCCCGCCCCTTGGGGAATGAGGGCATGTGATCCCCTGGCAACTATCCCTAAAATTCGTTGCTATCCCAAACGGCATTTCCCAAGAATTGTGGTTTTCCTCTTGGCTTCCGGTTAAAACCACACCGAAAAGGGTACCCTCCAAAAAGGATAGACCCATGTTTGACGCCCGACGGAGCAAGCTGATGCCAACTTGTTGGCCCTTTTCCAGGTGCAAGGTGAGCAAAGAAGAATCTTCCTTCTGCACCTCTCACTACTTGGGCTCATGCACTTTAAGCTCGTTGGGAAGACAATCTTACTGGCAAACAAAAAGTTCACTTGTTTCGGCCCATCCACCCACGAAGTGAAGGTGATTTCCTCCACCAGTAGTTCCCTTCGGCCAAGAGCAAACAAAAGGAACCTGCACTGGTCTCCGTCGAAGGACCACGGTCTTCCAACCCCTGTGCAGATTCTGTGTTTGTTCTTTGGGAGGGTAACCACTTAGCCATCTCCAAGACCACGTTCCAGGCGGAGCGCAACGTCAGCCAGGACAGGCAAACCTGTCGCCTCAAAAATGCGGATCCCCTGGACCCTCTGACCTTTGAATTCCACATACAGCGTGAGATTTTTTTGGAGTACCGAATTTTCACCTTGGTCCAAGGGTCCAAGGGCGACCAAAAAGGAAGGCAACCACAGGGGCCCATAGCCCTATCTTGAGACATCAAGCCCTGAAAAGCCTTCAGGCCGTGAGCAGGCCTTATCAGAGGGGTATTCAGCCTCTAAGTCCATGCCGCATCATTGAAGCCGCACGGTGGGTGTTTTTCATTCCCCAAGAGCTGGAAGCTTTGGAGTCGACCCCCAAATATTCCGTTTCGGGGGTTCGGAGGCTCGTTCCAAAGGTTCCGGGCTGGGGATATCACCTGAGTTGATCGGAGGCTTGGCACCCGCGTTTGAAGGGGAACGGGAATTCTCACCGCGCACCTTTCCGGCTTTCGCAGGACATCCAAGTGGAGGTGTCCGCCCGGGACGCAGCGAGTTCGCTAGGTCTGACACGGGCATTGTGAAATCCGTGTTCTGTGGAGCTTGATCGTTTGTGACGGGTCACCACTCGGCTCAGTCGTCCAAAAGCGAATCTGTTACTCACTCCATGCATTCCTGGACTTTGAACTTTTTGGGAAGACCGTTTTAGCGGTCTACAAAAAGTTTGAACTTGTTTTGCCCAATCCACTCAGGAAGTGAGTTGAGGGAACTCCTTTTTTGCTTGGTTTAAACCAGAGACCAAGAGGAAACCACCCAGTTTGAGAGTTCCCCGATTTCGAGACTCGCCCAAGTCAAGACGAATGTTTGATTGGTGGGTTGGCGGTCCCAATCAGGCAGTGCGGTTGACCCATGTTCTTCCGTTTGCTTAAGATGTTGTTGTTGTTGTTGTTTTTGTTTTTGCTTTTTTTGTTTTTATTGTCCTCTGTTGGTTTTAAATCACTACTGGAAATATTGTCTCATTGCTTCCAGGGGTCTTAACCAAGTAGAAGCTTTGCGTCAAACTCCCCAAAGTTTAAACCTTTGATATCCAGGCCCCGATCGAGAGGTGAGTCAGTCTGTATCTCTAAAACCAGGATGGTTCTCGGTCACCCAAGCGGTGGATCAGGAGAAAATAATATAGGTGTGCCTTTTTCGAGGGTACCCGTGTTGGGCTGGGTTAGAAAAAAAGCAATGGAAAACCACCATTATGTGCATTTATTCACGAATACGTGTGTATATATATATATGTATATATGTATTTGTTTTGGGGGGGGGGGGTCCCGAAGAAGATTCACCTACTTATATTAAGGTTTGAGGGCCTATCGAATGATAGGGCCTCTTCATTCATTCTGGTATGTGCAGTTGTGTGTGTGTATATATATATATATATATGTGTGCTTGCCTCGGCCATTTGATGCTGAGGTTGTTGGTTTGTTTTGATGCATGTTCGTTCTATCTTTGTGTAATTGTTTTACAACGCGTTATACGATGTATTGATCATACATTCATGCCCATACAACCCTGTGGTTCCCCATACGTATGCTGCATGCGCGCTTCACACAGTCGCACATTTGAATCCCAACATGGCATATGTGTTTTTAGCGGTACAATCTCTACTAGAAAACGTCCCCTATCTTTTCACAATTCATTGACGTTACAGTTTACAAACGAAACCCGGAACCCGGAAATGAGAGCAGAACCCAAAGAAATGTCCTGTTTAACCATGGTTGGTTGGGTTTCGTGTTTCCTGCCATTGCATGGGAATAAAAACTGAACCATCTTTGACGGTTTCGAGTGGCCCACTCGGATTCCCAGGTCGCAGTTTACGTGTACCTCATCCCCATCGAGCTTGAGGACAGACCATGCGGTGGGTCCTCCGGCAAGTCAACTCGATGCTTCAAATGGCTGTGGTTGTCAAAACCGTTTTGGGATCCCATTGTGGTTGGTAATTAGGTGAGTTCGCCTCCCATTTTAGAACCCTTTTTTTGTGGGGATTGGGATGTTCATTGGGGGTACGATTTGGATTTGGACCTGGCCAAGTGGCTGTGTCTCGTTTTTGAGGGCACCACTTTGAAGAGTGATTGAAAGGGGAAAATGAACCTGGGTGGTGCTCAGCAGGGAGTGACCTTCCGGGTCTTGAAAAAAAAAGTGGTAAGATTCCCAATTGAAGGAAACCAAAGGAGACGGTGAAAAAGGGGTCAGACTCCATTTCTCATTCCCTGCCTATCGCACCCATTTTGGAGGGTTCCCTGATACAACCCCAAGGTGTCGTTCCGCCCAAAAATTTGTCGGCGGTGTCCCTCTGGCTTTTAACGCCGCGTTCGTCGAACGCCTCGCCGCAAAGTTGGGAAAACTCCAACGTCCGTTTGGTGTTTCTGGGCTTTATGGATTTTCAATGACTTTGAGGTCTCCAAATGGCTGGCTTTGCCTCATGGACCTTCCATTGATTAGCCCCCTTCTTCTTTCTGGGGATTCCTAGCCAGCAAGACAGGGGCACCAAATGTTTGAGCACCGCCGCAACTACCGGTTGATTCTACCAGGTGTTTTCGGTAGACGCTGGTAGTTTGATGGTGGCTCATGTCCGATTCATTGTCCCTCCCTGTTAAATTCCGGATAAATTGTCAGAGTTTTGGGCTTGGTCTGGGATTTCGTCTCGTTTCTTGCTGGCCTTTCGTGTGACCCCAAAGGCCCCTTAGGCTTTTCCACAATCATGGTTGTCGTTGGGGAAAAAATACATGTTTGCTTATTGTGGTTTAGTGGGAAACCCCCACAGAACTGAAAAAAAAGGCTCCCCTTCCAACGTCAATCCCAGACTGCGCAACCCTTGCAAAAAGAAATCCCGATTGCGAAGAATAGGACGGTGTTGCAGGATAGCAAGCTGGAGCCAGAGATGATGGTCTTCGTGTGCGGGCACCGACGCGACATTCCCGAAGAGGCCGGAATGGATGTGTTCACCTCGGCCCTGGACCCCCTTTCCAATGATATGGCCATGGGTCAAAAGCCCGTACCCCCAGTGAACATCCCAATCTCCACTGCCATATGGGTGCGATTTGTACTGGCTTTTGAGGTGAACTTCAGAACGATTCATTGATGATAAGAACCACAGACCCCCATTCGGGTACGAGCCCTTTTGTCCTTTTTGATTGAAGGGGGTTCCTATGAAAGCAACCAGCCAAAAGATTCCCGTTCTTCCCAATGGCCACTGGGACTGATTATATCCCTTGCTTCAAATTTTCGCCGAGGATGAGAGTCATCAGCCCTCAGTCCTGGGCATTGCGCAGATGAGCCACGGTACCGAAGCGACCGGCCAGAAGCTGGAGGTGCAAGGACTATGACTGGGAGGAGCACTTACTGTTCAACTCTCCTTGGCATCAGGCAAGAGACTGGTCCAGAAGGTCGCGAAGTCGCCTCCGGAGGCGTTTTGCCTGAGCCTGGTGCTTTTCTATTTGGGGTCCAGATCTTTTCTCCGCTGGAAAGAAGCCACACGGACGTCCAAGACGTGCAGACGTGCAGGCTCAGGACCTGGCTTGGACTAAAGCGCCTCAAGAAAACTATGAAGTTCGTGTCTGAAAAGCTTGACCAACTGCGGTTTTTGTTAATGCTCGGTGTGGAGTTGGGTCAGGTTTGGCATGTGTTTAAGCAAAACCGCTGCTCCGGTTTTGACAACAGGGGGACATGGTTCCTTGGACACATGTGGTTGTCATGCAGGGATATATGGTGCAGAGATTAAAGCACGCAAAGAAGAGTCGTTCGTTTGGCAACTCACCGACCAAGCCAAGAGGTTGGACACCAAACGGAAACGTTGCCATTTTGCAGGGCCGCATCCCTATTTTGAGAGACGACCAGATGTTGCTCAACCCCCATCTACGCGGGATTGTTTAGCCACAAGTGATAGTCTGCACAAAGGCTCGGCTCAACACACCCCGTTGACCAAGGTGAAGAATCTACCTTGAAAAAATTCCGAAAATTGACGAAGCCCTGTGAATATTGGGACCACCCACCTACCAACTGGTGCAGAATTTGTCCATCCACAATAGGTCAGCATGAGATTGATCCAGAGGTCAATGTGTTGATCCCAGAGGAATAATCATTGAGGGTGTGTTCTGTTTGTGCGAACTTCCCACGAAGGGACGCTCCCCGACTTAGGCTAACCGTGGGCATGCTCCAAGTCACTGGACTTTTCACCCCTACTGTGGATGGTCAAAATCCACGTCGCACCACCTAAGAGTCCCTGGTATGATGATTCCCATGTAAATACCAAGAAACGTTATGGTGTTAACCATAGTTTTTCGTGGTGCGAACGGATTTCGCAACCATCCACAAGGACCCCAAAATTGTGGCAGTCCGGTTAATCAGTTCGCCTTCGCTCTTTATGCAGACCTTGGTCAGTGCGCAGCCGGACTCACAGGAAAGGGCGATCCAGATCCGAATCTGAGGACGTCACGTTTAAAACACTGGCAGTCTACTGAGTGTTTGGGGAGGAATGGGCCCAGCGAAATGGCCCACAAAAACCAGGCGGCAAAACAAGAATCCCATGTCATACGCAAAGGAGCAAATCAAATGGTCCGGGGCGCACCGCTTTGGACACAGGCCTACAAAAATTTGTTGGAAGGGGTTGCCTGGTAAACCTCAGAGCTGTATAATAGATACGTAGTAGCGTCTAAGCCTCATGATACCTTGCCAACCCCTGCCCCCCCAACAAAAAGACAAGTAACAAGCAAGACAGTTCTCAGAACCCCGATTTTTCTGAGGGCCTCTCCTTGGGTGGGGGGGATGCTTTAAGTTCCTCCCCCTCCCATTGTGGGCACATGTCGAGGGTTATATGTCCCCCTTTGTTTCAGCCATGCCTTGCGAAAGCATCGGTTCTGGTGTTTTGTTTTTTGCTTTTTGTTTGTTTTTCTGGTTTTGGGTTTTCTGGATTCTTTTCGGAGAGTGAAATGAATGCCCCGGCTCAGGGGGTGCCCTACCACGGCGTGCTGCGGTGGCAGGGTGGGGAGATTCGCCTCGACGCCGCAGCCCCCAGCGATTCGGTCGCCTTGGGCGTTTTGCAGTGGCCACGGGGACCCAGGTCTGCCAGCCACAAACCGGTTTTTCTCTCTCTTTTTTGTCGACCTCCATGTTGCCTTCTGCTTACCTCTTAAAAACACACAACTTTTAAGAACTGTTTGGGGATAACATGGGCGAAAAGTGTCTGTAAAAGATGAGAACTTTCCCAGGGTGCAGGGAGTTTTAAGGGGTAAGTCTGGTTTATGTCCAAGAAAACTGGTTGGGTCCCAACATCAAGTCGCCTGTGGGACCCAACACCGGGTCGCTCCACAAATCGCCCAACGGAGCGATCCAACTGCAGGTTTCCATGCAGCCAGAACGCATTGATTGTGTTTTTTCCCACCGATTGGGTGTCCGGCAAGATCGCCCCGTCCCGACTTGTGTTGTTGGCTGGACTGCGAAAACCGTCCCTCGTGCTATTATTTTTTTCGGGCACACGGGCGCCGATTTCTTGGGTTAGCCTGGTTGAACATAGCAGGCCCTGGTAAAACCTACTGGTTGAAACATCTACCAGGGCCATCTATTTTAGGACACCTATGTTTAGGTACCTTCCCGATGTTTGCCCCTGTGAGATTGGATTGGGGACTAGGCTTGTGGACATGTGGAGACGTCCAAATTCACTCGTGGAGTTAGGTCTTTGAGAGAGTGTCTGTTTTGGAGGTGATGCAATGTTGTGAGGTTCCACAGGAAGCCACTCGTGGGCTTCAAAACCGTTCCCGTTTGAGCCGCACCCACATGCACAAAACGCCTTGTGTCCGGCTTCCTGTTCTAGGGCGGGCGGGCTTTTAGTTTTGGTCACCCACAATGGCCCCCAGGCCTCACTCTTCTCGAAGAGTTGCCGCAAACGCAGCGCCCGAAACCTCCACTGGGCAGCTTCACAGGGATTATGCTTCGGGCTATCTGAACCTGTATAACCATCGTAGGTTCTGGGCGCCGCTCATGTGTGTGCTTGTCTCGGGATAGGGAACCCTTTTTGCCTTGGATGATTTTACTGAAGAACAGTAGAAACCGGCCACCCCTCGTCCTTAGTAGGATGCAGCACTGTAAGCGCGTTTTGCTGGCCTGCTGTTAATTGTCTCCTTTCAAGGGTTGCTCGGATTGTGAAAGCGACCAGGTGACACTGAAATCCGGAAATGCTAATTCCAAAGCTCAGGTCCAAGCGTTTCAGCTATTCAGAGCAATCGTGTTCCCCTCAGATTTGGAGACCGAAAATGGTTGTGTCAGCCAGTCGGCCGCAAAATGTGCACTGTCTTCCCACCATGTCTTTCACGCGTTTGGCAAACACTCAACTTAGACAGAATTGGCTGCTTAGCACCCTTGAACTTGCGCCTTGGGTTCAGCTTTCCTCCCTCAAAATACCAACTTGAAAAAGAAAGCACCCCCAAAAGGGCGTACCAACTCAAAAAAAGAGGACAAGAAAAAAGAAGAAGAAGAAGAAGAAGAAGACACCCCTTATGAGGCAACCATTTTTTCGGGCACCGCTCTCTTTCCTTTTCGACAGAGGAAAAGAAGAAGAAGAAAAAAACGCGCGCCGGGTCCGTGGGTCCGTGAGGCCTGGCGGCCTGTGGACCTGGGTGTCTCGGATTGTTTGCAGCTGCTCATGTCCATGCGCTTCGAGCCGGCCGAAGCCTGAGAGCCCCGACGGCTGTGCGGACGGAACGAGGGCTACCTTTGCCATGTCCCGCAAAGTGTGCGGGTTTCTTTTTTTGGTTTCCCTTGAAAGCCAACCAAAAGAGGGCTCCCCCAAGCAAAACGGCAAACTCAGATGGAGCCCAAACGTCTTCGGTGTTGGAATCAAACAGTTCTAGGGGTACCTTCCATTTCTATTTCCAGGAATACGGATCTTTCTAGAAACGCTATTGAAGCCCAGGGAAAACGGCTGGTGTTCGAAAAGAACGATGGTTGAAAAGAATGGGGAATCAACCCTTTTAGGAGCTTCGGAGCGGTACCCCAAAATGGCGCAAAGCGGTTTTCCTGTTGGTTTCCCTAGAGAAAAGACGCTACAGCAAAAGGGGGCACCGACTCGAAAATAAGACGAGCTACCTATGTGATGAATTGTGGCTGAACTTCTCCTCAAACATGTCAACTTCGCATTAACCCTACTGTGCATGGTTGCGAAATCCGTTCGCACCATGAAACCATAACATTTGTTGGTATTTGCGTGGAAGCATCATTCGAGGGTGTCTTAGTTAGCGCAGGAATTCGTCCATCCACAGTACTGGTCAGAGCAACCCCCAAAATGGATCATTGCCTTCCTAGAAGGGAGCCACCCCTGATTACTACGGTACTCCGGACCAATCCGAAGTCAGTAGTGTTTTCTGAGAGCGAATATCAATAGTGGTTAGGTCCCCCAGTAGTGCCCAATTACCCCTTTTTTTGGGGCAGGGTTCCCCTACTAAAATAGACTACAGAAAAAAGGGTAGCCTTATTCTAACCTCTCCACTGGAGGACCTAGGTGGTTATCACTGAACCAATAGCGAAACTATCCTTCAATTGTGGTTGTCAAAAGTCATTGAATTGTGGCCAAGCCCTGGAATTGCCTTCAAGCCAAAGACTCGGAAGTCCCAGGTGTCCCGTCAAGGAGGTAGTAATGCCCAAACGCGCTGATTCCTTTTGGCCGCGGCTAGGTTTCACTGCCAATTGGTTCGTGGTTGGCGTCTGAAATTGGCGCGCCCTACCACCTGGATGCTTGGTCCCATCCAGTTGGTCAGCTGATTCGCGACCTCACCTGCTTGGTTGGGTTCCGTTTTCGCCTGACCCTTTCTTAGCTGGGATCTCTTTGAAGCGATTTACTCTTTGGGGTTCACCCAACATGGACAGGATAGGACATAGTTCTTATTATGATTGTTTGGGTACTCTTACTTCAAGTTCAAACATGATTTAGATCGGTGGAGCAGAGGAAAGAATTGCTCTATCTTTTCCACCTAAGGGGAGATATACCAAAACCACCAGTTCCAAAAAAGGACCTGCCCCCACACCCCACACACACGCACCCCACACCCCACACACCCCGCTGCTACACACACACACACACCCGCGCGCGCGCATTGAGCATAAGCCCAGAACCAATCAGCAGCCTAGGATCTGAAGCCTGGGCGCTGCTGGAGCCCAGTGGAGCCGCAGACCTCGGCTTCGCTTTTCGCGCGATGGGTTGGTCGAGCCTTCGCCATGGGGACGGAGGACGGGGGGGGTTCAGATCGAGAAAGGGGGGGGCGTTGAAATGAATGTCACCCAAAGGAACCCTTGTAGTTTCCAGGTGTCCCTGGGTATTGCAACCTATTACATTTTATACTGTAGGTCATTCGGTCATGCGTCTTTGGGTTGGTGGCATACTCGGATCTGAAGGAACATAACTACGCGCTCCTCGCTTTGGTTTGTGCCTCAAATGTACGTCCTTGTTTACCTTTTAGGCACCCCGGATTTGGTGGGCACACCCACTTTGATGGTCATGCGTGCATATACGTAAAATGTATGTGTATAGCTCAGTGAATGATCCCAATGTCGATCCTGCAATAGCTCACGTGCAACCCAAGCGAATTGGCCTTAGCGATCTTGCAGATCAAGAGCGTTGCACCCAGAGGGATCCGGATCCGAAATGCGAAGTCCTATTCATCAATCAGGGGGTCAATCTCGAGCCATCCCAAACACTCAAAAAAGAATTGGCGGTGTCCCTTTGATTCTCCTCTGAAACAACCAAAGAAAAGGTGTCAAAAACCACAGACACGCAAAAGCTCAACCGGGTTCACCTGGCGGATTAGTTGGGTGCGTGGTTCTAAAGTGATCCGGGCCCTCTTAACGACAGCCCAAGTGGCTAAGAAGCTGTCATTGGCCAAGGTGAACTTGAACTGAACGAGTTCGCCACGATATCTCCCAAACCCCTACTTGGGCGTTCGATTCGCCAAGTTGGTAAGTGGTTGGCAACCTAGGCTAGCTTGTAAGTCCCCCGTTCAGTGGGGTTGACCTTGTTATTAGGGGTGAAAATCTCAAGCGGCTAACCACCTACTCGCCCACCTTGAAACCCTTACCAGGGCTACCCAGATCTCTCTATTGTTTGACCAAGGGCTTCCATGGGACGTTCAATGGAAATTCAAATTTCGGAGGTGTGTCAAGCCTGAGGTGGGAAGACACCTCCACCGAAGATTGCAAAGCCTGCCAGCCGCCAGCCCAGTTGCCTGTTCCCCTTGGTTTCACTCTTTGCAGGGCAGGTGTTGTTTTGGTGTTGTGCTTGTGTTTTTGTTTTTTTTCTTGGGGGGGGGGGGTCGGTTGTTGGCTTTGGTCATGTTTGGTGGCTACCAAAAGCACAGTTGTTTGCTCACATGCCAGTGGGTGAAAATGTGTTGCTAGCCCATGGTCGGATTTGAGTATCGGTTTTGCCCGCCTCCCCCCTTCCCCCGCCCAGATTGGTAGAAGCCCCAAAAACAGGGGCCCAAAAGGAGATGAACGGATTGTGTTCTTCGGCTGCTTCCATTCTCCGGAAAAGTACCTGGGCTTAGTGACTCGACAATTGACGCGGTTGCCCCTAATATCCGCTTTCCGTGTATATTTGTTTGCTTTTATCCGAGATTGACAGTGTACCTGTGGTCTGGTCTACTATTTATATTGTGGGGTAGACTAGATAGGGATAAAAGAAATGTGAGTACCAAGATGCGGACCAAGATACCTTTTTCCCAAAGGGTATCGGTTGTAGGGCACGGTCTCCTGTGCCTTTAGCCGGGCTGTGTTCCCAGACCAAAGGTTTACCTGAACTTTTCCCCGGGATGTTCTTCGTTTTGGTTCATGTTTTTTTTGGGGGGGTTATGGGTGTCCTTGATTTTGTTTTACGGATATTGCTTGATTTGGGTTACGGATTTTCCTCTATGTTGGTTTATGGGTGTCCTTCATTTTTGTTTGGCAAGTTACCTGCTTAACATCTTTTGCCTCATTTCCGCCAACGAGCTCACTTGTTGCAGAGTTTCAATCCGAGCTCCACCTGTCCCACCCTTTCTCTTTCTTTTCTGTCTTGGGGGAGGAGGGAGGGCAGGGAGTGGGAGGGGGGGGGGGGGTGGCGGTTGTTCTCTTGCACAAAGTTGGGAACTGGTGGGGGGGCACTCCAGCAGCTCCACGTGAGGGGAAGTGGCACCGAGGTTCCAGCGATTGCTGCGGAACCCCGTGCGCGTGTGGCGCCTCAGAGACTTTAGGGTGGAGCCCGAGGAATGTTTGGCTATCAGAAGCTTGGTGGTTCCCGGCCATCCCCGGAAAGGTGTTTTGTTTTTTTGTTTTCCTGTCCAAGAAGCCATCTACAGGAGAATGGACAGGAAATCTCTGTTTTCGGTGGGTATTTGGCCACGTGCCTGCAGAAACTCCTGTAGCTGGTTTCTATGATTCTGGGTTTTAGGGTTTATGGGTAGTTGCCACTGCACCGCTGGGAGTTAGACTTTTTAGCAGGGGATCTGAGAACGCATAATAATTGATTAACCTGGATGCCTTTTTGTTTGTCGAGGGTTTAAGGAGAGGCGGGTTCCCAAAGCTGTCAGTTTTGGCTCATGCTCCAAAGCTTCCGGGTTCCTAACGTTTTCCCGGTGTGTGTGTGTGTGGGTTGCGAACAAAGGTATGCATCAAATCGGAGGTGAAATGCTTTGCCAGATTGGTTCCCTGTCTATTCTACAGGTTTTATGTATTATACATACATATACACATATATATATATATATATATATGTACACATTCTGTCTCCCTTGGGTGCGTGTAAGCATCACCTTGTGGAAAAAAAAGCAAAGTCGAGTCAGCTTCCTTCGGGTGTGCTGTAAAAGGTGAACCCTGATCTGCAAGGGGCATGGCATTGACCTCGAAGCTGAGAGGCCGCGATGTCTGGAGCGGGCAGCTGGATTTCAAAGAGCCTCCGCCCGGGGTTTCGTTTTTTTCCGGTTGTCCTGTGGCGTAGAGAGGAGCCAGCCAAAGTTCCAACCCAGATCAGCCCCGGACTCTCCAGGTGAAGTTTTAAAGATACAAAGTCCAGATCTATGCCCTCTCCACCTCAAGCCCCCTCCGCCCCCTTGAACTAAACCACTATGGAGCGGTCATATGATCTTCACCGAAACAACTCAGATGGACTCCGTGTCTTTTTTTTTTGGGGGGGGGAAAAAAAAAGGGAAGCCTCTTTCACATCAGCCAAAGACGGCGGCGGAAGCGTCCAACCCTGTCAAGTTGCGGTTGCTTTCCACTGTTCCCTGCTTCATATTTGGGAAGCCGTACTTGTTGGTACTGCATGCGGTTACCCCCATGCGCACGCGTTCAAATGCCTCAGGTTGGCAACATCGTCAATGAGCCCTAGGGCGGGTGCCACTTATTCAGCCCGACAGACCTGGGGCGGTTGTTGGGGGATGGGAGCGGTTCTATGATTCAGGACCATGTTGGGTTTGCAACCCAAAGTCTCGGGCCAAACAGGAGCCCCGCTGCTCAAGTTCGGACTCCGGACAGTATGCCAATGCACCGATGCTGGGCCAAGATGGCCCGGCCAGTCGCGAACCGAAAATACATGCGTGACCGGATGAGTTCACTCGCTGGCCCAATTTCTTGACGCTTTGACTTAATTACTCACGCGACGAGCTTTTCCACTGGCATCCCTTTTTGCAACCACAGCTTTAAAGAGTCTTACGACATCAATGTCATGCTTACCACAAAAGCTATGTGGAGCTACCCGGTCCTTTAGGCTAAAGTGTTCTTCTCACTGTGGTACTCAAGCCGCGGTTTTGCCTTGTGTACTGCAACCTGCGTTTTCCATCGGCGACTTGAGCGCAACGGAGAGACACCAGCCCACCTCCCAAACTTGTTTGCATTCGAATCTGGCAGACACGCCGGAAGATCAATTCGCCATATTTTGCTGGGCTCAGTTGGCTTCTCTTTCCTGTTGGATGATGTTAGATTCGTTGGAACTTCTCAAAACGTGTCTTGCCTCCCAAGGCTACTAGAAGCTGGTTTCAAAAGTGGTCATGTTTTTCTTTAGGATGTAGCCAGAGAGCCAGAGAGAAACACATGACTCAAATTGCCACTTCAGATCACTCACTGCTTTGATCAAAACCCCGCGGGGTACAACGGATCCGCAGCGAGCTGGCGGACAGGTGGGAGCTTTGGGGCAGGGTGTGGATCAAAAAGTCCGGGAAACATGGGATGACCATCGGTACAACCGCTCAAACGATGGAAGTTTTTTCTTTTCCGGGGCTCACCAGAGTCTCCTTCGAGATCTTTCCTGATATCCGTACCAAAGTCCCTGGCGAAAGCAACCCCCAAATATGACGACGGTGGCGACTGATTTCGACGGTGACGGAGATTCTGGCGGGTTGCGATCGCGGCAGTTAGCAACTCCTTGCGAGTTGGGGTTGATCAATATTCCATCCGACCAATGGTCGTCCCATGTTTACCGGACCTTTTGATCAACCCCCCCCCCCCCCGCATTTTCAACGAATATACTCAGCATAGCCTATGTCAGCCTGTGCAGCTTGACATATCACAAGTGCATGTCAGGTTTTGCTTCTGGCAAGGCATAATGCTTCATGTCAAAGTAAGAGGTGTGTATTCCTAGTGCAGATAGATCTAGATGAGTGCAAAGGAGAGTTTGCAGACTTGCACCTTGTCTTGGTGTGCACCTAAGCCAAGGTCGATCAATGCGGTACCTATAGATACCTATACTCATCCCCAAATTCATCTGCCCTGGGCGGTTTGGATTGGTAGCTTGGGGCTAGAGGGCAAAATAGGAAGCCATCACCAAATTCAAATTTATCAATGCAAGCCACCCCCTTTGAGGGAAGCCGATTTTTGGGGTTCCGGCCATCTGCTTTGCCCAAAAGGAATGCTATGATGGGGAATACTTTGAACATGAATGGATGCCGTGTTTCTTTTTCACCGGGATCGGGCAACTGGACTGTATGAGTATTGCCTGTGATCAGTCGCCGGAAATTGGCTCGAGCCATCAGCGCCCGCTGAATGGGCCCTAAAAATGATCGGTCAGAGTTCCCAGCGAAATCCCTAGCCTACCATATTGAAAACCGTAGGCTAAAAGAGCGAGGTAGCTGGATGTTTCTCAAAATGGAACCCGAACTCCCTGTGCACCTTCCCTTCAAGGCTTGGTGTTCCGAATTTCCGAACTGCTTGGCTTCCCTTTGCACCTTCCCCTAAGGAGTATCCATTTTGAGACAAACTCAGTGTCCTTGCCAAACTTGGCCTTTCGGAATGGTCCACATAGGCATCGCAAATCCACCGAACACCTGGTCTTGTCCCACTCTCTTTGAGTCAAGGTACACCAGAACCAAACCTGGGATGCCAGGGACGTTTTTTGAAAAGTTTACATGGAGTTCTACTAAACCTGGGGGAAGTACCCTCTCACCAACTAGCATGGAAGCGCACAAAGCCCCTTTCCAAGTAGAAAGTAGTCTTGCGACAGAGGTCTGTGCACTTCCATGTGGTATCCAATTTGGATTCGAGTCAAAAGCTGAACACCCGCCTGGCGTTGCGTTCCGATTCTTCCCGCCTCCCCCTGGGCTCGCCGGCGAGCCCGAGCCCTCGCCTTATGCCATGCCGAGTCTGGCTCCTGGCGTGCCTTCCTTCAGCCGCGGCCCGAAGCAAATGCGCCGAATCTAAGCAGGGCTCCTTGAAAGATCTCCATTTTGCAACCAGTTGAAACATGGCTGCTTCCATCAAAACAAAGGGAAATCACCATTTGCAAGTTGCAATGTTCAGGTGTACCAGTAGAGCCGGCGAAGCCGGTTGGCGGAAGTGTCCAAAGCGAGAAGAATGCCTACAGCAAGAGCTTGGCTTGTTTTTTGTGGGGTTTGCTCTTTCTTTGTCTCTTTCTTATTTTATTTGTTGTTTCTTTCTTTAACTGTTCATTTCTTTCTTTATGTTCTTATGTTCTTTCTTTCTTTCTTTCTTTCTTTCTTTCTTTCTTTCTTTCTTTCTTTCTTTCTTTCTTTCTTTCTTTCTTTCTTTCTTTCTTTCTTTCTTTCTTTCTTTCTTTCTTTCTTCCTCTATATTATGTCGTTCTTTCTTTCTTTCTTTATTATTATTTATTTATTTCGTTCTTTTTTCTTTCTCTATCTCTTTATTTATTATGTCGTTCTTTCATTATTTCTTTTTTATGTATTTACTTCATTCTTTCTTTTTGTATTTATCTGTCTCTTTCTCTTTATTTCTGCTTTCTTTCGTTCTTTCTTTATTTCTTTGTTCTTTATTTATTTACTTATTTATTACTTTCTTTCTTTCTTTCTTTCTTTCTTTCTTTCTTTCTTTCTTTGTATTTCTCTTTCTCTTTATTTTTCTCTTTTTTCTTTCTCTCTCTCTCTCTCTCTCTCTCTTTCCATTTGATCTATCTATCTATCTATCTATCTATCTATCTATCTATCTATCTATCTATCTATCTATCTATCTATCTATCTATCACCTGACCTTGCGAAAGTGCTGCGCCTGCCACGAAATCTGTACTCGGCTTTGCGAAAATACTGCGCCTGCCACGAATTATGTACTTAACCTTGCACGGGCACAAAATATTGCACATTCCACGAAATCTGCACCTTAGGTTGCCAAAGTGCTGCGCCTGCCACGCAAAATAGACCTCCGAGAAGCCTCCGAAACAGTCTGCGCGGCCGTGCCAGTGGGCAACATTCCGCCCCCGTGGCGAGAGCGTGGAGAACCCGTGGCGAGCCCACACGCAGAACAGAGGTACCCTTCGCGATTCTCCGTGCTGACATCACTTCTGACTGCGTCCGGATCTTGTGACTCAACTTTTCGTATTACGGAAGCTTTCTTACTAAATTTCCTTTGATAATGTAAGGATCCCTGCTAAGGGATGTCCCAAAGCCGCCCGAGAGGTCCCAAAAGCTTGGCCTTTGTCAAACCACGTTTGAAATGACAAGTAGCCTCCGGAAAAACATGGAGTGGATTCGAAAAAGCTGGAATGGATTGCATTGCGTCCGTTTGCTTCAAAATAGTTTGTGTATTTTCCCTTGCTGGTTTTGAAAGGAATCTATCACTACTGGAAATATGTTGTTTTCAGGGGGCTTAAGCAAATACAAGATTGAGTTTGATTGGATTGGTCGTTTGAAATGTGTCCAGGTGTCTCAATTCGATTCATTTCAGTTTTGACACGCTTCGGTTTCACTTTGTATCTGGTTTACGCCGTTTTGACACAAGTAGGCCTCTATTTCGCTTATGTTTGTTGATGGTTGATGTATCTCGTCTCGTTTGCGGAATCGGATCCGAGGTTGCCAGCTGCATTTCCCCCAATCCGTCCGCATGGATGGAAGAGTCCTGGGATCAGATCAAAGACCAGCGGATCGTGGGACGCTTGGAATCTTTGGGCTTGAAGGAAAAAGTGTATGGCTGGTTTTGTGGGGGGTTTCCCTTTAAAACCAACCCTGAAAAAGTGTATTTTCCCTTGGGTTTCCCTAGCCAACCCTCCTGGCGTCGGGTTCTTTGGAAATGGAAGTTGCGGGCCCCCTTTTCTTTTTTTTCGCGGGCCTGTGTTCAGAAGGATGGGTCCAAGTTGACGAACCTCCACAATCACAACGACGCCTGTCCATTTGAGAAAAGCCCGGAAAATTCTACAAATAACCTGGGAATGAGGCGTGTGGGTTTGGTTGGATTAGAGGCCGGGCTTGCGCGTAGGCGGTGCAGTCCGCCTGCGCTAGCCGCAAACATTGCTTTGCGCAGCTGTGCAGCCAACTTGGTGACACAGGGTACGGTTTGACAAAGCGGGTGGCCCGCTTTGACCTGCTCTCAGGCTGGAAGCTCCATAGTGTGGCAAATTGCGTAGTTCAGGACAAAGCTGCGCCGGCCCTCGTGCACCCGCGGCTGAAAAGTGACCGGGTCAGCGTAGTGCTCTTCGACTTTGAGTCACGGTGGACACGGTTGAGTCAAGACTGCAATTTTGCTGCCCGCTTGTTCCACAACGCAGTGTCTACCCAGGCCCCGATCCCTTTGCGTAGTGTTGACTCGCCAATCAAGCACGCAGCTGCCGACGCCTTTGCCGACCAAGGTGTTGCGGGAATCGGCGGCTGGTGGCTGCCCCCTGATAAAAATCTTGCTCCTGAAAACATTTTCTGGTTCCGCATGACCTTGGACGCGAGCACGTTACCGGCTTGGTTTCGCCACCCCAACTCAAGCGACCTGCAGAGCTGCATTGCTTCGCTGGAGGCTTTGGCGCAGTTGCGGGCTAGGCCTCACTGCGGCTCAGGGCGTCCGCCCAGACATTTCTTTCCCCCGCAATGTGAGAAATGTCAAGTGTTAGCCCCAAGTGGCATCACCAAAACCCTAGGGCCTGAAGAATGAAGCACAGCGGCTGTTTCTGCGAGAGCATTTTTGCCGATGCGGCCATAACGCCCTGGTTGTCGCACAATTGGCTGACGCGCACATGCGCGCAGCTTCCTGTTGTGACCTTGGCCGCCTCTTGTCTGCCCCGTGGTTGTGAGGAGCACCTGTGTTGGGGCTTGGTTGGCTTGCCTGTGTGCTCCCTTAGCTGCATCGCGCAGCTTGCATTGGGGCTTTGCTTGGGGGGCTGACCTGCTGCTTTGCAGGTCCCCCCCCCGCTTGTGCGCTTGTCCATTGGAAAAGGGAGCACACGCTGCGCAGCTATGCAATGTTGTCGGGCTTGCGCGTAGGCGGCGCAGTCCGCCTGCGCTAGCCGCAAACATTGCTTTGCGCAGCTGTGCAGCCAACTTGGTGACACAGGGTAGGGTTTGACAAAGCGGGTGGCCCGCTTCGTGAACCCGCCCGCCCGCCCTGCTTGTTGACACTTTACAGCCCAAGAGCTGCAGGGGCTTTGCTTGGGGGGCTGACCTGCTGCTTTGCAGGTCCCCCCCCGCTTGTGCGCTTGTCCATTGGAAAAAGGGAGCACACGCTGCGCAGCTATGCAATGTTGTTTGCCCTTCGAACAGGGTAAATAGAATAATGTTGGACACGGAGCCAGAATCAACAGCAGATGAGAGCTAGGAGACTTCCATCCCAACTATAAGGTAACATGGTTTCGGGAAGACACGTTTGAGTGTTGATTCTGACTCTGAAGGTCACCTTTTTTTGTTGAACGAGAACACCGAAAAGCACTAAGAAACACCGCTTTGTAGAAAACCCAACTCCCTGTTTGTTTTTGTTGGGCGGGGGAGACCCGATTTTCAACGAAGTGCTGTTCGTTGGGGCGGCCGTGGGGCGCGGGCTGGCGCGCAACCGCAACCGCCGAGACCTCATGATGCCCGGGAGCCACAACTCCGGCGCCAGCAACTTGGAGCAGCAGGGCAGCTTGGCCACGTGGACTCCGAAACAGGCGGTCTGTTTTAGGGGACCCCCAGCGAACGGTGCCCGTTTTAACCCTTTTTTTTGGGAGGGGGAGGGTTCCAACCTACTAAAATTGACAAGAAAGAAAAAGTTGGAACCAACTTATTCTAACCTCTCTACTGGAGGACCTAGCGGTCCGTTTCAGGGGACTTCCGGCCTTCGCCTGTGGTGTGAAGATGTGGTTGTGAGTGGGCTACCACTTAACTTGGCGGATTCTGCTGGATCGTTTCGTTTGGCTTTTATCTTGTCAACATAGGCCATGGTTCAAAACCTATGGCTCCGTTGGGTGGATGAACATCCATTTGCCACCTTTGTTCACCAGAAATTTCCAGGGTTTTGACCAGCCAGATTGACCCTACACTGGGCTTGGTGGTGGATATGGGGTCACCATTACCTGCGTACATTGGGGCCCAGCCACGTTTTGAGCACCCAGTTCAGGGGGCTCGAAGCCTCGAAGCCGAAACTTGATGTCAACAAGTCGGCTGCGACCCAGTAGATTGGGTTGTGTTGCGCGCAGGCAAGAGAGGGGGGATCTAGCTGGCTGATTCTGTTGGATCGTTTTTTGGTTTTTCCCTGTCAACATGTGATCCGCATTTTGGAGCAAGTTGGCCCTCCAAATCTGTCCGAGTTCGATTTGGTTGGACTCCAAGCCTTTTAATTTCCATTTGGTCAAGAATGCGGTTTTTTCCCCCTGTTGGTTTTCAAGGGAATCTATCACTTCTGGAAATAGTTCAATGGAACTTCAATGGAACTTCAACTTCGGAAAAGTGACCCGCCCAAAGGCAAGCCTTTGAAGTCCTCACCTGCATTGGGAGATTCGACCTGTTCCCATGAGACCTTGGAATACCTCCATTCGCTGAAATGAATAATTGTTTTATGCTCCCCGGTTGGTTTCAAAGGGAATCGATTTCACTACTGGAAACATGTTTTTCTGTTTCCAGGGGTCGAAAAACCAAATGGAAGAATGCCTAAGCTTGAAAAGGTCTTCTGACCTTTTGACCTTTTAGCTTCCCCTTTTTGGCCCATGCTTAGTCATTGCCCCAAAAGGTGATCTGTCCAAACCGGGCAACTGAGATAGCGTTGTCCCATGAACCAGCCAGACACTTGCACTCTGTTCGTTGGTGAACCTTTCACTTGCGTCAGAAGGACCATCCGTTTTGCGGGAGCAAAAAGCTGAGAATGTGTTGGGCGAGCAATGGCCAAGGCAAGTGCATGGCGGTCTACGAGAGCATTAAGCGAAGGATCCAGGCCGATCACCTGCGTGGGGTACTTGAGTGCTTAAGGTGAGTTTCCTTTGGCGGTGATGTTTAAGAGGTACAGGGACCCCACAGATCAATTTGGTTCTGTGGTTCTGTTGGGTTCCATGCTCATGGTTTAAAGGAAAACCACAGGGAAAACTCCCGTTTTGGGTGTCCCCCAAAGAGCATCGCCGACCTGAGAGCTTGGTTTCCCTTTCTCGGAACCCAACCACCCCTGGGCTTCAGTTTATCTTAGGTGAAGCAAGTTTGAGGCTGGAAACAAGTTGGGGCCGAAGTTCCAAAGAGAGTCCCCATTTCATCAACCCTCCCGAAGATGCTGTCAGATGCATGAACTTTGGAGGTGTGCCCGCAGCAACTATGCTGTCTAAACCAGTGTGACCAACCTATAGGACCCATATGGGGGTAAGGATTTCTACATTGTAAGACCACCTATATAAGATATGTGTTGGGGCACGAACCACAGCTAGGGACGCGCAGTTGTGTTGTTTCTCGAGTCAATGTTGGGCAAATCCAATCGCCAGTCGCGTTCTCCAGGAGGAGGCTCCGGACAACCTGAAGTCATTGATCACTGACGGATTGCCTCGTGGCCTTCTTTCATGAACCAAGGGGAGCTACGGATGAGGTGTCTGCCATGTTGCAAGCAACAAGCAAGGTGATCTTCAAAAGGACCCGAAGGAACACCAACCGTTTGCAGGCGATGTCTGGCGGTCGTTTTTGTTGGTCCCATGTTTGACCACCCCAAGTAACACGAGCGATGCAAATTGCCGAAGTAAAGCGCACAAGATGAGGGGGATGGGCTGATGTGGCTGCTGCTGATGTCAATGATTGGGCCCGAAGTTCCGGCAATGTCCGGCCTTGATAAAATGTGATTCACAGGCGTCCTCCAAAGTTCTAGGTCCCCCAGTAGTGCCCTTTGACCCTTTTTTGGGGTTTTGGGTTCCCCTACTAAAATAGACTACAGTAAAAAAATGGGCACCAACTTCTTCTAACCTCTCTACTCGAGGACCTAGCGGTCCGGTTCTGGGGGCTGAGCGTGTGAAGGTTGGAAGCCTATTGGAAGCCCTGGAATGAGAACCAGAAGCTGAGCATCTCTGAGCAGCTCGAGCAGGGCGTCAGGTGGTTTCACCTGCGCCTCGGAAAGGAGAAAGGCTCCCCGACTTTTTTGGGGGAGAGGTGGCAGAGTTCTCCGGAAGACCCAAGGGAGTTGTTGCAGTTTAAGGCCGAACCGACTCAAAACTGACATCTTTTGAGCTTTGCTTCGATGATTTGTGCTTGGCTGCCCAGAATTCATGCTTCGACTGTAAAAGCCTGGCTTCTGAACTGGCGGGGGATGGGCTCGCAAGGTGCTTTCCTCTTGTGGAAAGGACTTTGGTCGCAGGGGCAACTTTGAAGCTTAAGCCAAACGCCTCGCAATGTGCAAAGCGAAGCGAAGTTCTGTGTGTCAAAGCCCCGGTGCGTTTTGGGGCAGTACCCTGGGATGGCAACGATGGGTCAACGCGCAACATCTTTAGCTTTGCCCTTTGCCACCTTCGCAAAGATGCCGGATCAGAGTTAAAACCTAAGGGTCAAGGGTCAACTTGATAGTAACTCATAGAAGTCCTTCAGATCCTTGTTTAGAGCTTGAGCAATGATGAGGTCAGTCAAGACCAAAGAACCAACGTGATCCAAACGATTCGCGTCGCGAGGAAGGTGTGCAACTTCGTGGGCGAGAACTCCCGCTTTGGGCCCTTCAACCTGTCGGAGGTGTACCCTGCGCATGGAGGCGCCTCAGATGCCCAGAATTCCCCCCCCCCCCCCCCCCCCGTTTTGCTTTTTTGATCTTTTTTGGGTTCCCTTTGTTTTCCACGGGCAAAAACAAGGTCTCATGTTTTCCGCTGGGGTCCGATTTTTCCAGCCTAGAGATGTCCTGATTTTTTCCCCGGACATGGGCAAGGGGGGTTGTTTTGGATTGGTTTGGATTTGGAGATTGGAAGCCCTGGCTCTTGAGCGTAAATTCGCAAAGCCCTTAAGCTCTACACCAGCGCAGCTTGAAGCACGAAAGGTAAAAAAAGCCAAAGTAGAGTTTCCATGACCCTTTCCCAGATGGGGTATGTACCAAAAATGGGGGTTCCTGGCCCTCTTGTTGGCCTTTCAGGGGTAAATGGAGACTCCGGGAAGTTGTTTTTTGAAGGGCTTGTTATGGGGGAAGAATGGTTTCTCTCAGCCAGTCACACCTGGCTTCTGGTCAGGTGAATTCAGCCATCAAAACCGCTTCGGGTGGATGAAGCTTAGAATTTGGAAACGGTTTGCCAGAAATGTGCGCAGCTTCCCGCCTGATGGTTCGAATCTTGGTGGCTCCCAGCCATCCGGTTCCTTAGTTGTTTAGATCCTTTTCGTGTTTAGTGGTAGTTTCTATTTTTAACCCACTAAAAGTTCGTCACTTTTAGCGGGGGATTTGAGGGCCCAGGAATCGTTTCACCCTTTGGGCGAATGTCGAAAGCTCCCCAGTGACTAGCAAACACGCTTTGTACGGGGTCAGTTGGACCAAACGTTGGGTTGGGCCGTTCGTCTGTGGGACACGGACGCCAAACTGAGCGTTTGGCCGAGTTTTCCTGCGGAGGTGAGTCACCTAGGTCACATGCGGGAGTCCTCTAGATATCCGCAAGGACGCGAGTGGTCGTGAGTTTCCATGCCTGAAATGAGTGCGGCTCTCCTTTTTTCGAGGCGCTTGAAGGTAGTTGCAGGGGGGCGCTTCCTGCTTAAGCTCGGACCTGAAGCCACCGATATGTGGAACCAACCAAAAGTGGTTTGACCGACATCCCCACCGAAATGATATCCACAGGCTCCCACATTGAAGTCTTGTTCTGGTTTTTCGGTGTCCTTTTACGCTAGACGATCGGCCAGCCACGGACTTTGGGTGGACAAATCCCTTGAGTCAGCTGCAAACCAGGGTTCCCACTCGCGTTGCTTGCGTTGGCTTGGGACCGGCATGGATTGGAAACCCACCCATGGCTGAGGGCAGCTCCCTATGCGACCCCCTTCTGTTGAAGCTGAGTCGAGGTCGTTTTGTTTGAGGCCCGATGGCTTGAACCCAGGTTTCACCTCTGTGACTCTGGAATCCATCCTCTTGGACATCCTCAGCTTTCTCAATACGTGGCTTGGAACATGAAAGCGACCAGTTGAGTTGGAAGGTGTGATATGGTTATGTGTGAAATGAATTTTGGCAGAGGATAGGTTTCATGTTGGTTCGTTTGCTACAGCGAATCCACAAGCACCCCTAGTTTCAGACGATAGCAAGTGGCGTATTTTCTAGAAATTCAACTTGGTTACCTGGTTATCAGTCAACGTTGTGCCAAGCATGTCAAGACAGTCCTCGAATCTGATGCATGTCCAGTTCGTGAAAGTTGTCATGGAATGCTAGCCTGGTGGCCAGTGCAAGCGGCAGACATGGTTGTCGTTGGGAAACATTTTGCATTTTTGCGTGTTGTGGTTTAGTGGGAGATCCAACCACTGAACTGCTAAAATTAAGTGTTTGCTCCCCTTCAAACGTGAACCAAGCAGAGTTGTGGCAGGTATTTTTGTTTGCGTTGGCCAAAGATGTCCCTTAAGCGACAAAAACAAGACATACGGCAGGCAGGGGGAATTTCCCCCAAAAAGAAGGAGTGACAACCCAGGATGGTGCCAAGCTCGGCGAATGGGATTGCTGTGCCCAAAATTCGAAGGTTCCCTGATTTTTCCACAGAGGTCATGAATCCATGGCTCAAAATTATCACGGCACACGGATTCCAACTTTCAAAATGACCCAAAAAGAGAAACAGAAGCAGAACACTAACATAAAGCCAACCGGGATTGAACCATTTTATTCAACCAGACCAACCACTCAAACCACAAACCGCTTGGGCACCGGGGAATTGAGAACCCGTGAGGAACCCCAAGGAGGTCGCCGTGCTGGGCCTCAACGACCTCTTTGAGATTGAGAACCTCACCAGGCGATTGAGAAACTCCGCGAGCTTCACTGATCCAGGCTTTGACGACTGGAGCCCAAAAAGTGAGCTCCCCAAAATGTAATCATGTTACAACTGGAACCCAAAAACAAAGTTCACCGACTGGAACCCAAAAAGATTCCCGTAATCATGTTACTGGCATAGTACTGCTGAAAATGAGGCCCCCAGCATAGGCATCAGAGCCTTCATTGTCCCACCAGCTTAGCACCGAAGCGTGGTGAATTTGTTTTTTGGAGAGATCATGACACCATGACACCATGATGCAATTGGGGCACGGCACTGAAATGAGTGAGTCCACTCTGCCCAGTTGGTTAACTGTTGTTTTTGAGTCGACCTTTGATTGGGCCTGGCCCCCGTTGAACCTTTTGGGAAGTCCCCTTCAAAAGAGTCGCTTGCTTGATTTGCGTTTATTTGTTGTACCAAAAAGTGGGAACTCCTTGAAAAGAGGCGGTTTTGCATGACTGTTTCGTTCTATTTGTTCCTGTTCGACGAAGTTTGTTGAAGGCTCCGAGTAAAAGCGGCGCCCAGTTTCGGCGCGGCCGTCGCGCAGCTCGTGGAGCACCAAAGCCGCGTGCAGCTGATCCGAGCAGAGGACTGGATGCAGACGCTGGAGGCGCTGCAGTCCTCCAATAGGCGCGGCGCCCAAGTAGCGGGGGGGAGGGGGGGGGTGAGGTCAAAGGGTCCGGTGAAAAAAGCACAAGCATGGGGGGAAGCCAGGGAAAATATATATATATATATATGAGATTTCGGCACATGGGAAAAGCTGCCCATGGTCCTTTGGGGGCCGAGAGTATTGATCAAGTTTACCGCTCCAGCAACCCTCAGGAACCGAATCGGGCTCGAAAGCTACCCTCCTTGTCCGTACCCCCCTCAGGGATTCCATGAATATGGCTTTGTGTTTGAGGGCACACCCAAACAGGCGAGGTGGTGTTCAAGGGAAGCCGAAGGAAAGCGCGAAATCCGTGTTTGGTGTGCGCGTCTGCTTTGACACATGAAATGGGCTTCTCAAAGCTTGGGCCTCGGAACCAAACTAAGGGCTAAGGTAGCCCTTAGTTGGAGGTTTGGATGAGTGGGGTGGTTTGGATGGGTGGAGTGGTTTGGATGGGTGGAGTGGTTTGGATGGGTGGGGTGGTTTGGATTGGTGGGGTGATTTGAACCGATGGTTCTTGTAGTTCTCACCCAAAGTTGTTCTAGGCGCACTTCAGGTAACCAAGGATTTCACCGGGTACATGGTTTCTCCTCACCCGTCAGGTTGTGTTGAAGTCCAGGATGGGTCTTCTGAAAACAGTTGAATCGTGACCCCGTTGTAACGGGAGAATGTCTAAGGCCAGGAATATTACAAAGGCAACTCCCAAAGAGGATGTTGGTTTTGGCTTTGACGGAAGGAAACCTTCATTTTACTGGTGACATGTTGGCAGATGAAATGACCTCGCCGGCCTGCCATTGTGACCTGGGACATGAAGACTCTTCCGCTATTTTGGGTTGGTGGATTATTCTGATTCGCAAAGGTCTTTGGTTGCACATGGTGATGAGTTGCGCTGCGCGTTACGTGGGAGCAAGCAGTTGCCGTTCCGCTGACCTGCGGCAAGGCACGCTTTAGCGAGACCAAACCACTACAAACAATGCAAAATGTCAGCTCTTGGGAAGATATGTGCAACAATGCTGACACAGGAAGCCGTTCCGGGGTCATAGGAACCATGCCCATGTTTCTTGTATGCTAGTTCTGTGTGCCCAGTAGCTGTTTGTCGTTTCTTCAATGACAATGAATTGTGTTTTTGAAGGTGCCCCGCTCAAAGAAGCATCGTGAAGGCGGAACCACTGCCACATGGCCAGAGGGTTCAGTTCTTGTTGATTCATCAAACGGAGAAGACACTGCGCCCCTGAACCTCCAAACCAGCAATCCAAACCAGCAAGGAGGGATAAGCTGAAGTATGCATCACAGGATCAAAAAGGGCGAGTTGCTGAATGTTCGCTTTAGTAGCTGTTTTACTAGACTCAAAGTGCTGCATGCTTTAGCTTATCCCTCATTGGGCCGGAGCGGCTTAGAGCTGGGGGCATCTTCCAAGCCGAAAGCTGAAGAGGCGCTTGGCGGTCTTCCTGAAGGACAATTCCACCGAGGGGATTCTTCCCTCCGCTGCTTGCCAAGCAAGAAACACTTGGGGGGGGGTGTGGGCGGGGTGGGGTGGGGTCAGGTGGGGTGAAGTGGGGTGGGATGGGGAGGGGTGGGGCGGGGCGGGGCGGCGCGGTTTGACCTTCAATCCTGGGCAGCCGTTTGCAGGCTTCTCAAACTTCAATGGAAGCATGCCAACGTTTGCCCCAGCCAAAAGGAATGAAGGGGGTTTGTCATTGTCCTTTCTCCAAAATGTTGTAAGGATTCCCAATGAGGGCACCCTGTCTGCCAGTAACGCGAGGGCCAATCGCTTGCAAGTCATGCGACAGCTCGGCATGCGACGGAGTTTGGCTCGACCAGTCAAAGAGAGTTCAAATACATCCCGGCTGAGAAAGCTGACTAACTGGCAAGGGGTTATGTGCATGGCCATTTGCCACACTAAGCCAAAGGTGTCCAAGCAGGCAGGAAACCGATTTGGCGGAAGTTTGGCTGGGCCATGTCCTGAGGCTGCTTTGCCCGTTCTCCAATGCATGGATGGTCCTTTGTTTTTGCGGCTTCCTTGTAAAAAGGGAATAAAGACGACGACGAGCGGCAAAGGGAAGTTGCTTCCATGCGGAGTTTGGCCTGCATTGGTGTGAGCAATTTGTCTATCTGAGAGGAGCCGTTGACTCCATAAGGACCAGTACCTGGTCGAGAATTGGAATGATGAGATCATGGCGCAACTCGGCAAAGGGGCCGCCCATGAGTGTGGGTATGCTTCTACTTAGAATAGCTGGATGTTACCTAAACTCTAAATAGCCCTGGTTATAAGGGACTTACCATGGCTTTGGTGGGTTCTAGCCAGGGCAAATAGCCAATTACAAAACCATCCAAGTAGGGATTCTAAAGGTCAGACACTGACCTGACGCGCGGCGTCTGAAGGGCTTTCATCCTTAGGAGCGACGACTTTGAGCGCATCAAGTCCTGGCTGGAGCAGGAGCGAGCGTTCTTCTTCCAGCTGGGTCCCAGCTTCACAGTGGGCTCATTGGAACCCACCAGGAGATTCCAGCTTAAGCTGCGACCCCTGCTGCATTTTTACGTCGCATCTCTGCAGAAGATTTCAGAGGGAGAAGGGAAGGCACCATGCCTTCCGAACATGCGAAGAATCCGTGCGTGACGTTCAACGCTTGAAGCCTGGGGCTTCATCACAGGAATGATATCAGCATTTGTGTGTATAGTTCGTAATATGCGTTGTCTTCTTCTTCCTCGTTTTCTCATTATTCTTCTTCGTCTTCTTCTTCTTCTTCTTCTTCTTCTGCTTCTTCTTCCGCTCAGGTGAGAAGCATGTCGCATGTGTCGTGTTTGGTTTGCGTTCCGAGTCTCATGGCACTGGCTGCCCTCTTCAAGTGTTGCAACTAAGGGAACAATCGGAAACCATCTACTCTCCACATGGAACCTGACTGAGTCCTGGACTACTTTCCTTTGCAAGGGAAGTCTTGTGGGTCTTTTTCTTCTTCGTCTTCTCCTCAGGCCACCGCTTGTTTGAAGCAAGGGAAGCTCCATTCGCAGCACGAAACTGGCCCAAGCCAGCCGGCGTGTTGGTTGATGTTTAACGGCAGCGAGTCGGCTGGGGTGTGGGTTCCGGACTTTTGGTTTGCCGGCGTTTCCAAGCCCTTTTTCCTTGACCCGGCTTGCTTCAGGGGATTCCTTCACTCTTCTTTGGAGAAATAATCCGAGTCGCGGACTTCGCGTGCAGGATGCTACGCAGCACGCGGCGCTGCCGCGGCAAAAGTTCTACGCCTTCTCGGCTCATCCGCCTCTTAGACTCAGAAGCTGGGTGTATCCTATCACGCGGCTGACTTTGATTGGCTGCCATGCATCCGCAAATTATATCAAGTCAAATGATGTAGTGACAGTGTTGCACAGTCCCCGGCTGAGACGTCGTTGCCAAGAGCTGCTCGTTGACAAATATGATCTTGACTCTTGTTGACCTCGTTGCAGGTGGAGTCTGGGTATGTTTGGGTTGGTGTGGTGCTAGCCGAATGGTCCAAGTCTTTGCTTTAGATAGGGCTTTTGGTGGTCGTGATCAGGTCATGTGTGTATCCACTTGAGAAACTCAGATACTCGAGGGAGTTGGGTGAGTGAGAGTGGGACGCGGTACATGGTTGAGGCGAGTTGATGTTCTGGAGGACCACCGAAGTATACAGAAACTCGATTGCTTCGCTGATAGTTGTTGGCGCTTGGATCGCTGTCGCAAGAATTATGATGTGCATGCTGTTGTGCCTCCTCAGAGCTCATTCAGACCGAACCGACACAGGCAAATGAGCTGTGGTGACATTGGAATGCTTGATGGCCTTTTCCAGACACGGACTTGCTTTCAAAGGGCACGCCAAAAAAAAAAAAGAGAAGCAGAGACCGACTCAAAACACTGCCTGCCGCCGCGCATGTTCGGTGTCTGGCGCCATGTCCGCACCTCTCATGTTCTTCGCCATGCTGGCGCTAGGCGGTGCCGATCGCGAAGATGTGTCAGTGCTGCAGACGAAGTGCGGCGGAATGTCAGAACCGCGTGAAGAGGAAGCTTTGGAGCAAATACTGGGCAGTTTGGCATCCCTGACATCACAGAATAAACAAAGCTGGTGATGGAAATTTCCACAGCTCCCTGGGCTTGTCCATGGGCCACGCTCAGTTTTTGAGAACTGGTCGCACGAACGCTAAAAGACCCACGGGTGAACCGATCGATGACAAACCAACGTGTTCCCGGGCACCAGCGGGCGATGAATTCACAACTTCGGAATGGCCAAGAAACACATTGACTGCCGTGTCGTTTTGTTAGACGTAGGAGGTTCTGCAAGAAATTGCTGTTTAGTAAGGCATGTAAGGTGCGTAAAGATGGTTTGATGATTTGCAATGAACATAGTAGCTTAATGATGTGTCGTGCCAAGTTTCGTTGGACATGTTAGAATGTCAGCATACAGCACGGGCATCCTCGATGTGTTGTTTGAGTGTTTTCGATTGGGTCTTCATGCTCCATGTCAGGATTTGGTGATTGTGACGGTCCTCAGCAAGTCGATCACTGACGTCCATATGAACACTCCGGAGATCGGGGATTTGCACAAGGTAACCCACAGCGTCAGCCAGATGAGCTATCATGATCTCTTTCGGAACTGGTATTCCTTTTTGCCCGCCCATGCCAAGAAGAAGCTGCAAGTCTTGTGTGTGGATGAGGACTGCAGACGAGGTCTCCAGTGTTCATAGGATGGTTCTATCAGACCCCCGCCCCATGCTGTTGGTTTTGTTTGCCTTTTGGTCAAGGCCAACCTTCGAGTGTAATGCTGAGGCTTTGTGGCCGTAGGAGTCAGTGAGCTTCGTGAAGGAGACGGATCCATCCATTCAGACGGTCTTCCGAAGGCTGGAGGGGTCGAAAGGGAAGATGCCTGCTCGGATGGAGATGATTTGGAAGCTCTTGCGACAGGGGAAGACGGTGTTGCAATCGGATGTGGATGCCGTTTGGTTGAAAGATCCCTTGCCGTACCTCCTGAAGACGTCGGAGCAGATCGTTGCCATGCGTGAGTTTACCTCTTGGCACGAGCCCAACGCAGGTTTCATGCTCTTCCGGCCTGCGGTGGAACGCTTCATGGAGCAGTGGACCAAGTTGGTGGAGGAGGAAAAAGGAACATCCGCGGAGGGAAGGGACAACCCTCCGTTGTTGAGGATGTTCCAGGAGGCCTCGTGGGCGCAGGATTTGGAAGATACCTCCTCGATGGGCCTTCTTTGGAATACCACGCTGCGGTTGTTGCCAATACATTGGTTCCCACGCCTGAGAGTAGGGGACCGGCTTTGTACTAAGCCTCATGTCCTACGGTCACAGGAGGAGTTTCAGAAGGAACTACCTTGCATTGACGACAGCATCATCGTGCTACACAACAAGGGGGAGATCTACAGGAGCAAGAAGGAGCAAAATGGGCAGCTGTGGCACTTGTGAGCATGCAATTCCTTCCTTGGCAGCTAGAGGCACCTGATCCTGAGGGGAATTCAAGAAGATGCTGCAAAAAAAACTAAGCAGCTCTAAGAAACATTTGTAGAACACCTTTTGGCATGGCGCAAAATATTCAAGCCCCACAAATCTTCCGCAGAATTAGCTCCCCTGTTTGATGTTTTTGCTTTTTTGGGGTCCCTTTGTTTTCCACGAACCAGGCAAAAAAAGATCTCATTTTTTTGCTGGGGTCCTAATTCCAGCCTAGAAATGGCGATCTCTTTGGCTGGTAAACTAGCGCCTCGGATCAAGCAGAGCTGAGACTTCGGCATGCATTCGTTGCGGAAGAAAAAAAACTGGGTCAAAATTCGACCACCAGGAATTGGACTGCAGCTTGTCCCTGGTTCCGTTTTTACCAGGGCAAGCCATTTTGGGGTTACCCGATTTTTGAGCCACAGCCCTGTGCTTGGTTCCTTGGTCTCGTGAATGGGGGGGCTTCATGTGACGACCTCTTTGAAGAAGGAGGAGTCGGTTGGACAAATGGGATGGGGAAACTATGTGAATTCCGGCGGAAGTCTCGAGTGTTCGGCTTATTGGCTGTGGCAGTTCGGCTGTGAATGGCCAACTGAGATCAAGACAAATTTGATGCAACCAGAGGGTTTCACGTGCAACCTATCTCATTGAGCTTTTTTTGGGCTGCTCCATGTCTCACCCCGAACTCGAACGATTCTGGTCTTGGCACTGTTTCGGAAGACTTGTGTTAAGTTCTGGCCTGTTGGCGTTTTCCGACTTTCTACTTAAATCAGGACCTCAAAGGGTTAAGCTTTTCTGTCCTCATTTGGGCAGGTGAGCCTGTTGCACGCAAGAAGTTCCCTTGGACCGCCAGAACCCACCGACGAACGGGACCAAGTGAGTCACTTGGACATGCTCCACAGCACTGACGTCCAAGGGTTGGAATCCCTAAATGGGTGCCTGAAAGTAGGGAAACCACACAAACAGTTGGTTGCCAGATGGTTTCCCTAGAAAGCCTCTCCAAAAGGAGTATCCTCAAAAAGATATGTGTTTCCACATGGTGGATGTTATTCCTTCACGCAAGAGGTGACCTTTGGACCATGCTCCCGTCCATGCGCTCCGGATCTATTGGTAAGTTTCCTAGGTGATGGAACCTGTCAGAATTGACATACGTCTTATCAGGTATCAACTCAATAGAACCCTTAGGGTCATGTATCAGTACGGGTGCAGTTTAAGATGTAGTGCCATGAACTGAGAACACACACTGCTGGCCGCAGCGCAATTGAACAAACATCTCGCATAGACATGTCTCAACCCGGACGAAGCATCGATTCATGAAGGCAGTCGAAGTTGGTAAGTCACGAGGATTGACAACGATGGGTGGATCAAGCTCTTCATCGGTGATTCTCATGTGAGTGGTGTTGGAAAAGCCCACTCGCCATCAAGCAGCTTTCTAAGAACCACTTGTTTATGGTGATATACAGAAACTTGAGTTAGTTGAAATCTGTTTCCCTTCCACCCACCGACATAGAAGTGGCCAGATTTGCGAACACAACTCCATGGGGCCAATCGTGTTGCTCTCACAATCAGTGGATGGGACAAGTCCAAACCACTAGTCCCAGTGAAACCAAACACGGCTGAATCGCAAAGCCCCGCAAAAGCACCTTGAAGCCTTCGAACCTGTGACCCCAGTGAAAGTGTTCAATGACCGACCCTCTCACCCCATCCTTTCGGTGACGTCACCCTCTGGACCTCACGACCTCCGCCGGCCCCCAGCCGAGTCGGAACCGAGTCGGAACCGAGTCCCGAGTCGCCGAGGAGCAAGAACCCCAGCAGGACCACGGCCCAGCTGCTGAGTCAGGGCTCCGAGCCCATGCTGAAGTTCCAGCGCCTCGCTTCGGGTTCCAGTGGATCACTTTTGGGGGGGGGGGGGGGGTTGGACCATTTTAGCGGCAAATGGAAAAAGTTGGCTTTTCATGATGGCTCCCTCCCCTTTGCTGTTTTGTTTAGCTTTTTTTAGTGGGGGTATTTCCATTTAACTCACTAAAAGTTGAACTTTTAGCGGGGAATCTGAGGGCAGCACGGGTATCTCACTTTCATGTTCGATTGGGTTTTATGGTTGATTGGTTTGAGTTCCTGCTAAGTATGGGTGCGGGTGTGTGGGTGTTTTGGTTTGTTTGGGAAGAAATCTGCGGTTGTCCTTTTCGTTTTCCAAAGGGCGGAATAGGAAAACTCGCTTCCTGAGTGGGTTTTAGTCACTTGTTGGGGTTGGACCATAGTGGTAAATACAACGTGTCTGGACTTTTTCTCACCAATTGACTCGGGAAGTGGGGCTTGTGTGTGTGTGTGTGTGTTTTGTTTGCGCACAAATGTTTGCGCACAAAACATGTGCGGTGTTCCCTTTTGGTGCCCCTGAGGAAAAGCAAGTTCCCTCACAGACGGATCCATGTGGGTATGTGTCAAAATACAGGAACACCCAGGATTCGAAATGGCCCCCCCCAGTCCACCTGGATCAAAGTGATTGGCATTTTCTGATTTTCAGTTCCCTGAGACTTCACGTGGTCAGATTTTCGGAATCGAAATCCACGTGGCCCTTCCAATCCTCCTGTTGGGGCCTTCCAATCCTTCTTAGCTGTTTTTCAGCTGCAGTGTTCCCTATTTAGGCCCAACCAAATCCTTTTTTCAGCTGCCACAAGCTTCCCCCGGGCGCGTTTCCGATGGAGGCGCCAGTGGTTCCAGGGCTATTTCCCCGCTTTTGCGGAGCAGCTGGTCGAGTCCAACAGGCGCGAGCCGAGCAAATCGAGGGCAGGTGATTCGGTCCGCAGGTTTAGTCCACGTGGCCATTTTCCAGGGTTGATTTCATTTTGGGGCACCTGTGTTTGACCCACACCCCAATTTGAGAGTGAAAGAGAAGCATCTTTGAAAAGCCGCATCAGGTTTTCTGAGCTATGTCCAGCTCTGCGATGCCCATCGCATAGCTTGCAGTGGAGGGGCCGTCCACCCATGGATTTAAACCACGAGGAGGAGCCCCCTTTCAGCCCGCGGGTTGCTGGTTGCTTTCTCCCAAGCGTGGTGTCCCGAGACGCTTACTTAGTGGAGCAAGGAGCCTTGCACAAAAAGGAAATGTTGCGTGACATGTTTCCTTTTTTTCAGAAAACGATTACTCTCAGCTTCAAATATGAAGATTAAAAAATGAGAAGGCTGCATTTTTCAGCAGGGAAGTATCCAATAGGCATCGTCTTTTTTAAGCGCAGGGCCTCTCGAGTTGCCGACTTTGCAAGGCACATTCTTGCGAGCTCACTTGCCATCTCAACCATCAAGGTTCCTTCGCATAGTTTTTTTACGTAGCCTGCGCCGACAGTCGATCTTGAAATCTTGGATCTGCATGTGTGCTTCCTTGTCAACCGCACTGAGAACGCCCATTTGCTGAACGCCCATTTTAATTTTAACAGGGATCTATCACTACTGGAAATACGTATGTTTATTTGTTGGGGGACTTAGGCAAATGGAGGAGAGGATTGCGGACCATGCTCAAATTCTTGAGCAGCCTCCAACATGCAGCCGTTTGCCGTTGCAGCTCACCAGCCATCTGCAGAGTCACTGTGCAATCGTGAAGTTGGAGAACTTCCACGGAGAACCCCCCAAAGTTGGCCATGTGTGTAGCGAAGCCCCTCAATTTTGTACCGGGATATGAGGGCGCTGTACGTTCACCTCAGAGCGTGTAAGACCAGTTGCGGGGCGGGCCGCGACGGTTCCTTTGGGAGTCCTTATTCTATTTCTCCAACAATTCAACTCGAGCAGCTGGCCATTGTCAAGAATCGTGCAACCAGCGACAATTTTGGAGAGGGAGAACCCAATGGTGATCCTTCGACCGCAAAACGAGCCGAGCGAGCAGGTCTTTGGTCTTGAACGGCATCAGTACAGATTTTGTCGAGGAGAGCGGCGCCTTTATGCTGGCCATGCGCCTGCAAAACTTCTGCGCTTCTCGGCTCTGGACGGGAGGCCTTTTGGCTCCCTCGGTGTTGGGGATCAAAGGCAAATCAAGGGCTCGAAACTATGCAGGGAAAACTACAGGGGTTGCATTTCGACTGGGTGCATGCCATGCTGAACCCCCCAACGGGTGGACATTTTTCCGTTGGTCGGAATGGCGTATCAAGGCGCACCGGTCCATTCCACCCCCGAATGTAAGGGTGTATTGGGCACTGGTCCCAAACCGAACAAGCGGGGACCCGGGCTTCCATTCAGGATGTTGGGTATGATCCCAGGGTTTCGGTTTTCTTTGGAGCTGTCTTACTTGCAACAGACATGTGGAGGTGATGAAAGCATAGGATGTTAGAAGCATGTTGGGAGAGGGAGTGGTGTTCCTTGGCAGTCTAGTAACCGCAAAGACAGGGCTGTTTGATTGGCCCTTCAACCTTGAACTGTCCAAAAATCAGGAGTGTGTGCCGCCCACCCTGCAAAGGTCCCACTTGTTCCAGGGGAAACAGTTGCCAAGCAGAGGTTTGTCTTAGCTGACAAGTTGCAAGGCAGTTGGGTCAGTCCGGAAGCTTCCATCAGGGCACGAGCACCACCACTACCGCGACCGCCACAGCCACCACCATCACGGCCACTTCCATCACCGTCACCACATCCAACGCCAGGGACCTCAGGGCGACGGGCCCAACTTCCCATTTGCTGAAATGAATATGTATATGTATATATATATGTATATATCTACCTGGGGCCGGGTTGTCCCTCACTGTTGTGTTTGGCCTCTTCTTTTTTTTGGATTCAAATACGCCCCTTTCGTGAAAATAGGCCCAGGTGCACATATATATATATATATATATGCCCCCGGTTGGTTGCAAAGGGGATGTGTCACCACCGGAAATATGGTTTCGTTTCTTTTTTTTCTAGGGAGCTTAAGCAAATGGAGGTAAAACTTAGGTAAAGAGTTGAAAGGGCTTCCTAGTGGTTAGGGCTTTTCCCTAACCAGCACTTACCAAGGTTGTGATTGTCGGCTCAGTTCAGCCTGCTCCGTTGGCCAAGCCTGGCATCATTGTACATTGTACCAGGGTTTGCCGGGAAATGTGTTTTGAGAGAAACCGTGGTTGGGGGTTAGGACCCCATGGACGAGATACCCCTACCAAGAGCGCCAAAATCTGGGCTGTTGAAAGTTGCAATGTGCAAGATCCTTCCCTTGCACGGAACAGAAAAGAGGTTCCGCTTTGTAGTCATACGAAGATAGAAAATTCAGATTGGCCAATGCAGCTTGATCATCCCAGGATAGAAAATCCATGAGATTTCACTGGGCCATGGAGTCCACTCGCCATCGTTGCTATCGGCAGACTCAGCGGGCCGCGCCGGTTGCCCCCGACCGGACGTCCCACTTGGCGAATGTCATTTTTTGTTTGGTGGTTGCCTCAATGGTCATCCCCATGCAAAGGACCTGGTGATCAACCCCCCATCTCCATTTCAACTGGCCTCGATGTTTTCAACAAAACAGGGGGTGAGACTTCTCAAATGAACCAGTAGTTCTATTGTCCTTTCAAATAAAAGCTTCCTGCTGAACAGCTTGCGGACCATCGATTAGCAGGTCGAGCATGCTATCAGTGTGACTGAAGCAGGTTGTCCGTTCACATGTGGCTATGAGGTTTGGACGTTGAAGCACCCTCCAAAAGTGGTTGGTGGACAGATTCCCATTTCAAAGGGTCGAAGCCCAGAACCAGATTGCTTGGAAGGAGCTTCGCCTAAACGTTACGCTTGTTTCATGTTAACTGGCTGGAGATGGCTCTCCACACATTCTTCCTTCACTTCCACTCGCTTGCTCGCAAAAGCTCGCTTTGCTCAGGCCGAATCAGTCAGGCCGGAATGGGCGTTGCATTGGCACTGCGGGTTCGGTGATTCGGTTGCTAACCCTGAATTGGTGATTCGAGTCAACCGGAGCTGGTGCACTCTGATTCCTGCTTCACATGCTTGGGGCGAAAAGACTTCCTGAGATTCTGTCCCACTCAAGTGGGTCTGTCCTTTGAGTTGGCACCCCCTTTTGCGCGGTGTTAAAGGGCCTAGAGCAAACCCAGCATTTTGGGGACCCAAGTGTGTCTGCGCGAAGGTTCAGAGTGAGGCCAGCTTTGCAATCGATACAACGTGGCAGAGTGCGACTGTGAAGGTTCTGATTGAGACAACCATGACAACAGCTTGTGGCGCTTTACTATGGCACGGAAAGCTCGGAGTAAACGGGCAACTCGGGGTACTTTACAGAAGCCATTCCTCTTAGAAAGACCCTTTCTCAGGTCCGTTCTCGGCTCCCTGTTGGGGTGAAGAGATGTCTAGAAAGCCCAAATGATTGCTTCAGGGCTATTGTTCGTGCTTTGGGTGTTTCTTCACAGATGGCCCTTTACACTGTGGCAACGTGGCGGGGGCCATGTTTTGGCCACCACGTGCTTGGCTTTCCCTCCCGCCCTCCGGCCGGAGCGCCTGCCCGCGCGCAGGCCAGTCTTTCAGGCCAATCTTTCAGGAGCCGGGCGGCATTGGCCAATGCTGAGCCTCTTCCTGCTGTGTCAGAGCTTGCCCATCTGAGCAGCACCCCAACCCCATGAAACATGTTCATGTTTGAGCTAGCTACGTGGCTTCTACGCGAGCAAAAGAGTAAGGCGAGATGTTGCCATCATTGCGATGTTGGTCAAGTGGTGTTTAAGTTTGAGCGCAGCTCATCTAATGTTGAAGATTTTGACATGGTTCCTGGTCAATGGAAAAAATGAGAAGAAGAAAAGAAAGGAAGAAGAACAAAACATCCTTCGAATCAAAATGTCGCACCCCTGTTTTTGAGGAAGAATTGTGTTGAGCGGACAACAATTGGGATTTGGGTGCTTTACCCTACCTAGAGCCTCCATGACCTGTAAAACACGGGGTCATGATCCCTTTCTTTTGGGTACTGAGCCCATTTCGTTGCAGGGGTTCTCCAGGAGATTTTTGACGGATGAGCCTTCTTAGCATGGCTCAATCCCGGCTTAACCTCACGCTGCCGCCGCAAAGGGGCGGGGCCAATCTGTCGATATTCAGAATGATGTGTGATACCCATGAGTTTGCAGTTCAAAAGGCAGCTTAGCAGCAATGGTTGTGTGTGTGACCCATCAGTTTATATTTCAAAAGGCAGCTTTGCAGCTACCGGAAACCCGGATCAGCGCTTGCCAGGATCCAAGGCTCGCATTGTTTGCCGTTTTTCCTGTCTCGAACCAGCTGCCAAGCAGCGGCCAGAGGCGAAGTGGCGAATAAGCGGGATGGACGCTTGGTGAAAGATGGGGTGCAGCCATCGCGGTGGGGGAAAAAAAAACTGTTTGAGAAAGTGTCAAATCTTGAGCCAGTCAGTCAGTCGGTTGGCAGATGCGTGGTCAGCTGAAGAATAGTGAGGACAAGTGACACACCTCGAAGCCTGGCCGCAATGGCAGTTTTCGCTCGTTTGTTGCTGGGAAGGCCTGAGTCAGACTCCCTTTGTTCAATCGCTTCTATCAATCCATTTGGCTCATCCTGCTCCCCTTTCGGAGGGTCCGAGGCTAAATAGTAAGCAACCATGCTAACCCATCAAAGCCATGGTGTAATTAACCAGGGTTACTGACCATTTAGCCAAATGCCAGAGCGTATAAGTGTGAGCGCATCTGTCGTTTCTTGCCAGGACGTCGTGATGAGCGATGTATATGTATATAGAGGATTTGTCCCGGATTTCTCGGTGTCCCCTTCAGTTATCACGAAAATGTTTTGGTAAACCATGTTCCAGCTATGTGAACTGACACCATGAGCCAAACCTTGGCTCGAAGCTTCTGGCAGTCGGGACAGCGACTGCGACCAGATGAAAACAATCTACTTCGGCCAGCCAGCCTACAGAAGCCTTTGATTTGGTAGTTCTGTTCGGACAAATGAGGACCCTTCATGGCGAATCCATGTAATGTCAAAGCTCATCACTTGATACCATGGCGCTTGCCATTCATCCGCCGGAAGCAGATGAGGCGCCACGCCAGGCAAGGGCGTTCAGATTGAATTCTCAACGTGCGCTTTGAGGTCGTCTGGCAAGGGTTCAGTTCTGGGCCCTTTTTGTCTGGATGCGTTTCGTTTTGGTGCAGTTTCTACAGGTTGTCCCTGGTTGGGTAGGAGTGGTTATTGTAGTTCGCTTGTTTCCCCTTGCATGCTGCTTCTGGCTCATGTGCGTTGCTTGTGTTCGTCATTATTGCTTTGCTCATTCATTCCCCTTCAGCTCGACTAATGTAGGCATGGATCGAAACAGCCCCCTCTCGTCTCTGGTTTTGACACCATCTGGCAGCTGGCCAGCTTCACTCCCGGAGTTCACCGCAAATCGCGGTCCTTCCCATGCCCAAACAGGGCCCAATCTGTTGTCGGGGTAAGGATGGGGGGGCAAGCGGTCCCTAAAATCCCCCATGGCACAACTTGACACCCCGGCTCCCCGAACCGGCGACCCCGCGGGACCAATTTCGGGGACGCCCCCAGACACGGCGCTGCTCGGCGCTGAGCGCGGCGCTGGGCGCGGGGCTGGGGCTGCTGGCGGCCAAGCAGCTGGGCTTCCAGGCCAAGGCGCAAAAACGCGGCGCCGGGCGCGCGGACGCGCGCTTGGGCCGCGGCGCTTGGGCCTTGGTGGTTTTGGTCGAAGAATAGTGGTTGCTGGGTTGTTGGTTGTTTTAATTGTGGTTGTTGGTTGTTTTGGCGATCCCTGGTTTACCTGGTGGGTTCATCTACCAGGGAAACCCATCTATCTCCCCGAAAAGGACGCCTATGCTCCCAGCGAATCATCTCGGGTTGCTGGGCAAATCCAACCACAAACCAGAAGTTTCTGGGCGGCTCAACAAGCGACTCGGGTTCCTCAGGCTCAACTTGGGTTTTTGTGGGGGTGTGGTTTTCTTGGTGGGGTTGAACTTCCGTATTGAACACCCACGAAACGTTGAAAACTTTTGGCAGAGGATAGAGGACAGCCCAGATTTGTGGACCTGGAAAATACTGCGAGTCAGTGAATCGGTGAGCCCGCAAAAGTTGGTGTCTTAAGATTGAAGCCACAAAAAATTGTGCTGAATTCGAGCGTAAGTCTCTGGATGTCCGAAGCCGCAAAGCTTGGTGGGTTCCAACAAAGGTCTAGGAAGCTGCATGGGCCTTCGGTGCCATGACCGGAGCCAGCCTCTTTCAATCTTGGGACAACTCCCGTTTTGGTGGAAGGTCGAGCGATTTTCTCTCGAATCGGGCCAAACAGATTGGGCAAGAATCCTTGTTTGTTTGACAAGGATTGAGGGGGCCTATACCAAATGTCCTGAGCTTTCAAAAACCGTCAGTGACCTTTGCTATGGGAAAGATTCCCTCAAGATTGGGAGAGGCCCCAGGACCCTCCATCGAAAGTGGGGGGAATTGTACGGGAACCTGTCAAGACAGGGGCTGGCTCTCGCTCTAGGAGTATTTTTCTATCGGGGTGGGGAGGTTCCTATCAAAAGACGAAAGTATGACCCCGGGTTGAAGCCTAGAACAAAGCAAGGAACACGGATTGATTGGCGATTTCATGGCTGGCGGGCTCAAATTTGACGCGCCCGATGAAATCCCAAATGAGGGTAAACGAAAAGACAATGTGATTTCAAGAGCCGCCGGGCTCTTGGAGACAGGAACCCGGCAACAAAAACCGAGCAAGGACAAGAATGCTGGGCAATACTCGAGTTTCAGTGTTCTTTATTACGTTCTATCGTTAGGTTTGTACTTTAGAGGTTTCTCCATGTTGAGCGCTTGAAACGTCAGCCGGATGTTAGGCAGGGAGTTTGAAGCGTCGGGAATTGAAGCGTTCAAGCTGTCGCTGGGTGCTGAGTTCTGGCTGCGCTGAAAAACGGACAGCCCTCAAGCTTGAGGTGGAATCTCCCAGGTCCTTGCAATGCCGTTGCATGAATTGCTTCCCTGAGCTTTGCGCAACTGAGTCAGCTTTACATGGAATAAGTAGATTGGTGTTGGTTTCCAGGGGATGGCTTTCCTTCCAGACCGCACATCCGAAGAGGCAGGCGTTTTCAATCCAATATCGCCGACAACACACGGCCCTTCGCTGTCAAACGTGGCGAAAGCGCGCGCCAGTTGGCTTACAATGCCGCCTTCGTTTGCGGCGCTACTGCAGGCAAGACCGGGATTGCTGAGAACCCTTTCAAGAGGATGACTGTTTAGATGAATTACTCAAGGCTGTTTGTTGAATCTCGTGGAGCGGTTTGTGTTTTTGCTCCGTGTTGTGGCCAAAGACTCCCTGAGAAGATGTACCAATATTGCAGAAGCCTGAATTCGAATTCAGTTGTAAGATACCGTTGCATTAGTTTGCGATCCACTTGAAGTGATTCATTGTTCACTGGCTTTGTCTTCTGGAAAGCAGGAGCTTCGGCGAGTGGGCCTTGCGTCGAAGCCAGAAGGAACTGAAGCCAAGATGGATGGCAAGCACCGCCATCAAGCTGTTTATTACGTTTGCTACTATTCTTCTGGTTATTTGTGTATTACTATTGTTAATACCGTTATTACTATTACTAGTACTGTTGTTGTTATTGTTGTGAGTATCGCATGACTATGATTGTGATTGGTATCGTATATATGATTCAAAGAAGTACTAAGTAGTAGTAGTAGTCGTCGTCGTCGTCGTCGTAGTCGTCGTAGGCGAAGCCTTTGTCGTAGTCGTAGCAGCAGCAGCAGCAGCAGCAGCAGCAGCAGCAGCAGCAGCAGCAGCAGCAGCAGCAGCAGCAGCAGCAGCAGCAGCAGCAGCAGCAGCAGCACAGCAGCAGCAGTGAAAGTATGATTTGTCATTATGTCATTGTGGCTGTTGCATGGTGTCTCCGTTTTTGACGTGCAGTGGGTTTCGAGGCTACAGACGTACATGGTTGTCAATGCCGTCCGTCAGGCGCAGCCCTCGGCTCGGCGCGCTGGCTTTGGCAGGGCAAGGCAAGTAACGCGCTGGGAGTTGGCCAAATGGCGGGCTTTGCCCTGGTCATACTGTAGTGCTTAAGGTGGCTATTTGAGGATGTGCAAAACCCGTTTGGTGACGGCATGGAAGCGAAACTTGGAAACCAGTCATCTGAAGAGGCGTCTTGTTTATTGACACGTGGCCCGTTTGTCTGACAAGTGGTGTGTGTGTGTGTGTGTGTGTGCCGGCAACAAGGCGACGGATGAAGTTGTTGGGATTTCGGCACTAGCTTTTGCTGCATGCAGGCCGCCTTTGGTTTGATTTCCACCTGCTGGCATGGACGGGAGGACGTGTCCTTCTGCGGCCGCCTGGTGCTGGGCGCCCTCATGTGCGAGACTTTCCAGCAGGTACGACTTACACGTTGACGGATCTACGTAGAACCCGTCCCATTGGGGTGTTCCCTCCGAAAGTGGTCGGAATCCAACCACTAAAAGGGGAAAAGCATCCCCCTATGAACATCAACCAGGGGATCTACTTAGATCCAGGGTTGACACGCGGACAACCCGAGGGAACTGCTTGGGCAAGTTGAGTCTCGAATTTTTCTGGAATCGGCAGGATGCGACTTGCGGGTCAGGCGTGCAATTTGATGGCCTCTCTTGCCTAATCATTCAATGGTGGTCCAGTCAATGGTTGGAATTCAATTGGAGTGTAGAGTCTGTGCGGGGGCCCCAGCGCGCAGGTGGTGCACAACAAGTTCTGCAACTTGCTTTTCCGCCTGTGCCTTAGCACCTCGACCCTTGCATCCATTGGGTCACATAATTGATACGCAGAGCACACTTGCGACTGCATGTCGAGCTGAAGTGGCTTCTCTATTTGCTGAAATCTCCAGACTGCCATGGTTCCCAACATCTAAAACGCAGGCAGGAGAGAAATCCAGGGCCACTCAAATGACGGACGTCTTTTGGACGCTGGAACGATCGTGATTGAGAAAGTTGAGAGCATGAAGTGCAGAGGCCAAAAAGTGACAAAGTCCTGTTGGACGGATGTTTTGAGCACATTTGGGTATGGGTCCAAATTAAACCACCAGGGGACCACTGGTTTTAGTCATTGTTTCCATTTACCAGGGTTCCATTTTGGGGTTACCCTATTTTTGACCCACAGGCATTTATCCAAATGTCCCGCTAAATGAGACTCAGGATGCAACTGCACCTGGGAGTGGGCTGGCGGCTGGGACAATTGCACCACGGCTGCAAGCTTCCCTTTGCTTGATGCCATGTCAAAAGACAGCACAGCTTCTGAAACGTGTTTTGGTTGATCGGAGATTTGACATTGAAAGGAGCAAGGCTGCTCCCCTGGATCACTGCCCTTTGAGCTTGTTCTCCCACAGCTCTTCTTTCCCACAAGGCAATGTGCACAACGCCACCGGCCCAAGATGTCCATGGTGCGCCTGGGGCCCTGGAAATGGTGCGGCTGCGAGAATTCGGCCAGACGGGCTTTGTTGTTTTGCAGCGGGGGGGGGGGGGGTAAAAGGGAACTCAAAAGGACACCGACACCGACCGTTTTAGACGTTCCCTTACGTTGGAACTAGATGCCGGAACCAAGTTTCAGCGCTTGCACTGTAGACTTAGCTGCCCAGGTTGCTCGTCAGTCCATTTCTTGGACAACGGACTGCTTGCCGCTGGCGCTCATGCTGCTGACCTTTGCAGAGGCATTGTCGATCTCAGAGAAGGTCCTTCTGCTCAAGTTAATTTTGCATGAAAAAACGGAGTGAGCAAAGTGCGCCCTTTCTGTTTGCTCTACGCTGCACTTGATTGAGCACTGGAAGAGACGTGCCTGTGTGTGTGTGTGCATGTGTGGTGCGAGTGCTTGAGCTGCATTGGATGGTGCTTGGCATTTGTGCAGGCTCCCAGGCCCTGAGCAAGACTCTGGGCCTGCCCGGCCAAAGGATCGAGTCAATCCGTCAACAACAGGCAACCACAAGGCTTGCTGTTTGGCAGGGCAGCTCATCCACAATGTTTTGCCTTGCTACAAGGATGCTGCTTGGTCACTCAATGATTGTCCCGTTCGCAAATGCTGTTCAAGGCACACCTTGGTTGTAAACGAAATCCATCACTGCTGAAGATATGTTTAGTTTTGCCAAGGGACTTAAGCAAATGGAGATGCAGCGTTTCTACTTGCCACTTCCCACCTGCAAGTCGCAGGCAAACTGCCGGGGCTGGCCCTGGCTCTTGCAGTTGCTGCTGCCTGTACTAAGCTTTCTGCTGCTGGGCCATTTGGCAAGGTGTGCATGTGGGCGGCTGGTATTGAGATGTCAGTTCCGCACTGAACCGCCAATTGGGAAGGGAAGCGCAGGGGACGTGCAAGTAAAGTAAAACAACCTATATGGGGTGTATTTTTTGTTTTGAGGGTACCCTTTTGGGGTTGGTTCAAAGGGAAACCAAAGGAACCTGAGCAGGTTGGGTCCAATTCCTTTGACATACCCATACTGACTACCGACCCCTGGTTGGAACCGCAGTGACAGCATGCATTCGCCCCCCTTAGTATGTTGGCCGCCAAGGCACCTTGGTCGCCCTCATCTTCAAGTTGACTAGCGGTTATCCTTACTTTATCACGGGGCCGGCACATGGCAAAGAAGCTGCCATTGCCAGCCCTATAATATTGCAACAATGAAAAGCTCATAGATTTGAAGGAACCATATACAGAGGGATATGTCAAGTTGCCGGTTGTTTGAATGTGAAAGCACATGTTCATATGGTAAAGCCCGCGGAGCCGAGCTGCAAGTGTTCCAACCTCAAAAAGCGCCATAGCTTGGCAGCCGCTTCCTGCAAAATGCCGCATGCAAAGATGTGGCGCAGTCGGCGAAAGGCATCGCATGCTGACCATGTTAATTCATGTGTGAAGTCAAGTTAGCTTGACTCGGGAACCAGCTAGCCAGCCAGTCAGCTAGTTAGCTGGCTGCTGAGGTTTGGCGATTGGATGCTATGGCATGCGTGCTAGCGGGTTTGGTAGCTATTTCGTTGGGCTAGTTCGCCGGCTGTGAGCCAGCTTGCTTCCCTTCGGATAGTTAATCAACAAGTTGATTGTCAGCCAATCTGCCAATTAGGTTTGCTGGTTCGCTAATTGTAGTTTGTTGACAAGTTAAATGGTAATTGAGCTAGTTTGCGAGCCAGCTTGGTTGTGTAGCTAGCGCGCGAGAGCAAGCTACTCAGCAAATCAGCTGCTTCAGTTAGCTAGCTAGCCGGTTCAAGGGCAAGCTAGACTTAGAAGGGGTAGCAGTTAGCTGGTTAGCTCGTGAGCTAGCTTGCTGCTTGGATACTTGGCGTTGTCAGCTGCGCGAGTTTGCGAGCCAGCTTGATAGTTAGGTTAGCTAGCTGGCTGGTTGGATCGTTGGGTAGCTAGGTATTGAGCTGGTGAGGTAGTTAACAAAGCAACTTACTTATTTCGCGGGCCGATGAAAAGCGCAAAAAACACTGAGTGTTTGAGTATCAACCCCGTGAAAG
>CAUJNA010002846.1:0-2500 GCA_963377175.1 Effrenium voratum | reverse complement strand
AACGGGTATGCTTACTATTTGGCTGGCGTGCGTGCAGTGCTCAGCAAGCGCACCTGAACGGGCGCGCTGCTTACCATGTGGCTGGCGCGTTTGCAGCACTGAGCAAGCGCACTTGAAGGGGTGTGCGCAGCACTGCCGTAAGTGCGTTTTTTGAGCGGACAAGCCAGTTAGAAAGGTACTTACCGTTTCCAGTCTGCGCGCAGCACTGACTCGATATGTCGCGTTTTGCGGTCTTTTTTGAGTGGGCAAGCCAGTTTGAGCGGTATTTACGGCGAATTGGGAACGTGTCAAGCGCGGTGCAATTGCCGGCTTGATGGTTTAACAACAACAACGACAACAACAAGTCTTTGAGAAATTGGGGCGCACAGGGTATAGCAGTAGCTTCCCTGAGGTGAAGTTTGGAGCTGACCTCCTCAACCAGGCCCAGCATGCCCTGGCCTGCGCCAAGGAAGAGACTAGCGTCGGGTGCGACGACGTGCGGCCGGGCCGATGAGCTAACCCTTCCAGCCTTCCAAGAAACAAACAAGCCACAGTAGCTTTTGCTGCATGTGTTGAGACAGGCTTCGTCATGTAGGAGATGAATTTTCTCGTCCAGGCGTTACTCCAAAGATGACTGGCAATCAGTTTGACTCTGTGCCAACAGGCCGACTTGAATTCACTCAGCGGCGCCCTCCAACCCAAGAAGGGTTTCACCTTTGCGGAACGCGAGGGTTCCCGTTTATAAGGTCGTGTTCGCAACGTGTTGTTCTAGAAATCGCAACCGTTGGCAACCTCTCGCGACGTGGCCATGTGGCTGTGCCGTTGGAGAAGGGTCAGAATGTGCGATATCGATTTAGCGTGACTTGCATTTGCGCTTGAGGGTTTGCCGCTTTGAGGTGACCTGCTTGGAGCGCGTGTGCAAGGGTTTGCGCGAGTGTCATTTTTGCTGGCCCTGTCATAGAGTCGGCTTGTTTTGGTGAGCTTAAAGTTTGTCAGGCGAGACCATTCTGGAGCCACAGTCCAGTGCTCATGAACACGCGTGGCACACGTGTCAAAGGTGGATTTCGTGGCACACTTCGAGCACGGTTTGCGCCGTCGCAGGCTAGCTTTTCGTGACAGGTCTTTGCAGGTATCTTTGGGCGGTTTGAGGGGATGACCGCACAAAATCGTTGGAACTTTCGTTCTCAGGGGTGTTCTGCGAATGTTTTTAGAGGGATGTTTGCGGGGAAGTGTGTGGGGATGTCTTTCCGGACGTTTCTTGAGGACATGGTTTCTGAAAAAATATCAGGGAGATGTTGAGGGAACGTCTTTGGAGTCGACTTTGGGATGTCTTGGGCGTGTCTTAAGGATGTGAACCGTGTGTCTCTGTGGTTTGTTGGGCCGCGTCCTCGGGGTTGTCGGCGGAATGTGTTTGAGACATGTCTCTGGCGGTCTTGCGTTGGGGGCCTGATTCGTGTTTGCTTCAGGGGATTGTCTTGGGAAGTTGCGTTTGATGCGCCTCAGGTCGCGCAAAACAAGGTAAGCTTAGCAGCTTGCAAAGGCTATGGTAAGGGAACAATTGCAAGGAAAGCACAAGAATCAAGGCCGAAAGAGGAATGCCCAACCTGCGATTTTTTCGTGACACTGCGCTTGGCGACCTGGTGCCGCATTTCTTTGGTTTGTCGTCGCAGAAGATGTGTCTCACCCCAACACTCGCGAGAGAAAATACGACGGCAGCTTTTGGCAAGCAATTTGCACTCTTCATCAGGTTTCTACCAAGGTGTGGGCAGGCGTTCTTTGAGAGTTTGTAATTTGGGGGTCTGGTAGCAAAGTGAAACCAAACCTTGCGGACGGTGCTGTGATTGGAATGCATGCCCAGCTACTAGTACTCGATTTCATCTCATACCCGCCATTTTGTTTGGCTCTGCAATCCACAGTCGGATTTGGGTCGTGCCATTCAAACTCAGACCCGAGAAAACATGTTGGTTTTCTTCGGGATTCCCTTTGCGTAATACCCACAACCAGCCCCGCCCTGACGCGCCAACGGCTATCAATGGTCTGTTCAGTAACCTCCTTTCGACTATGTCGGTGGCGATTGACCTCCATTTGCATGCGTACCCTAAAACTGTAAAAATTCCAGATGAGTTTTTGTTTCCAAACAGAAGTCCCCAATTGTTCGCCTCACTTACCTCCAGGGTTCCACCTCAGGCGGTCTGCAAAGCTCCGCAACGTGCTGGCCCGCACCCAGCCCGACGAGTTGAGTGTCCCCTACGCGCTCAGTCAGCGCACGTCGGGCGCCCGTGGCACGTTTCGAGTTTGGGCGGGCGAACCCAAGGTCTGTTTCAAGGGGGATAGCTCAGTTGGTTGAACATGCCGCGCCAACCCGAAATCCCTTTTGTTTGATCGGGTTCCAACCAAACATGGCCAAAAGCGGTCGCTTTTCTAGTTGCAACTGGACTAGTACCCTTTTTCACGCAGGGGTGACATGAGCTCACTCTGACGGAGGGCCTTGAGTTGCGCGTAGACCCCATCAAAAGGAAAG
>CAUJNA010002845.1:0-18135 GCA_963377175.1 Effrenium voratum | reverse complement strand
CCGCCGCGTTGCCGCTGCCCTGCGGCGCCGGCAGCGCCAGCTTCAGCAGGGTCTCGCGCCCCTCCGTGCTGCGGACGGTCATGGAGTCCACTGCCCCCAGCTGCTGCACGTCGCCGTACTGAGGGTTGAAGCTCCTCGCCGCGTTCGTCGGCGCTCGGAAGGCGCCCGCGTCCTCCACCGCCTTCACGCGCCGCTCGGTGAGGTCCTTGTTGTGCTGGAACTTGTCGGCGTTGTCCTGGAGGACCCTGCACTCCGTGGCCGGCTGCTTCTCCACGTCCTCGGGCGCGCCGTGCACCGTCTCGTGGGGCCGCGCGTTGTAGGCCGAAGCGGTCTGCTGAAAGTGGTCGCTCCACTGCCCGCCCTTGCTCGCCACCCTCGTGGCCAGGTCCTTCTTCAGCGTCTGGATGCCCCGGTCCACCACGGCGATGGCGTTGCGGTCCTCGGGCCGCTTCGTGCGGTGCACGGCATTTTCGGGCAGCTCCCGGTCCAGCGTGGCGAACTCGTTGCCCAGGTCCGTCGTGACCACGAAGTTCCCGTCGTCCCCCGTCAGCTCCCGCGCGGCGCGCCTGGTGGCCCGGCCCACCGTCTCTGCGTTCTTGTTCTGCAGAGGTTCCACGGCGGCCTCCCGGGTGAAGACGTCCATCACCACCAGGCCGTACTTCGTCTTCCCCCGCGTGTTCTGGCTGAAGTCGATGAGGTCGGCCTGCAGCCGGTCGTTCGGCCCCTCGGCGGCCGAACCTGCCGGCCCACGTCGGCCTTCAGCGCCTCGAAGGCCATGGCCTGCGTCACGTCGAGGTCGCGCTGCCGTGCGAGTCGGTACAGCTTCCGCGGGTCCCTCACGTTGAAGTCGTCGGCCAGGTCCCTCAGCGCCTCCATTTATAACCCAAAAAGGAGCTTGCGCAAGGTTCCGCGGATGCGAGGAGGCCTGCTCACACCTACTTCTTGCCCCAAACAGGGGCTTGCGCAGGTTCCCTGGATGCAGGGAGGCCTGCGCACACAGCTGCGCACAGTTTTTTTACTCGTTCTTCGGCCCCCGCTGGGCCTGCCAGGCTTCCACCTCGTCCAGCCGGGCCTGGAAGCCCTTGCACACCCCCAGAGCACGCTGGTGAGGTGAGAGTAGTCGAGGGTGATCATCTCGGTGCCGTCGCTCCACCGGGCCGGGCCCGTCAAATTCTTCCACTTCGCTCCTGAGAAGTCGTTGGAGGCGAAGCCCAGCCTCAGGTCGCCGTTCATGTCCGGGCGCTTGTACTGCTTGGCCTCCACGGAGTCGAAGAGCTGCTTGAGCTCCGCCACGTCGGCCTCGGCCATCTCCGTCTTCACCCGGCTGACCGACAAATTCGTGAAGCTCGTGTTGCAGACCACGTTGCCCGTGTTTCCTGCGAACACGAGGCAGCCGGGGTTTCCTCTGGGTTTTCGTTTAAAGTGGCATTCTGCAACGAGAGGGCTCTTCGTCTGACCAGCGCCTCGTCGTTGATCATGATGAGCATCGCACTGGGTCGCCCCGCAGTCTCTCTCCAGGGGACAGGAAGACCCTCGCTCTGGTTGCCCAGCAGCCGCAGCTCCGGGCCGCTGTCGGGGGCCGCGCTGTTGTTGGACACTTGCAGCTTGCTCCAGCCCGCCCAGTTCTTCGTCAGGAAGAGATCGTCCGAGAAGTCTGAGGTGTTGGTCACGGTGAGCGTGTTGGAGGCGAAGAGCTGCGGCGCGGAGACCGTGCCCGAGCTCGTCACGTCGCCACAGACCACGCTGCCCGTCGACACTCCGCCGCTCGTGGCCGTGAAGGTGCAGTCCAGGCTCTCGCAGTCCAGCGGGCCCGTGGAGGCCGCACCGGTGATCGTCAGCGTGGCGCCCGTGAGCGCCCCGGTGGCTGCGAAGCTCGCCGCCGTCGCTGCGCCCGAGGCCGTCAGCGTGCCCGTGGACACGTCGCCCACCGTGGTGAAGTTCCCGGCGTTGGCCGTGTTGTTGATGGTGAGTGTGCTGCCCGTGATTCCTGTGGCGGAGCTCAACAGGCCCACGCTGGCCGCGCCGCTGATGCTCAGCGAGCTGCCTGACACGGCCCCCGTGGACGACAGCGCGGCCCCGGCGACGGCGCCGGTGGCTGTGAGCGCTGCGCAGGAAACGGCGCCCGAGGCGTCCACGCCCGTGGTTAACACGTCGGTGCAGTTCACGTCGTTGCACAGCAGCTGGTCGCAGCCCACGTTGCCCTGCGCGGTGAGCCCGTCCAGCGTGGCCGAGCCCGTGAGGGCCAGCGAGTCGGCCAGCAGGTCCGTCACGGAGACAGACTCTCCCTCGAAGGCGCTGGCCCTGATCTGCATGCTGTACAGGTCCAGCGTGCCCGCCGACTGCTGCACCAGCCCGGGGATGGAGCCGCCGAAGGCTCCGAAGTGCAGCTTCGCGATTCCGCCCGGCTGCACCGAGAAGTCCAGGCGCGCCGTGCTCCACACTCCCTGCGAGGGCGTGCCGAGGAAGGTGCCGGTGACGCCCACGTAGTCGTTGTCGGCCGCGCTGACGTACATCACCAAGTTGGAGGCCGTGCCCAGCCGGTACCGGCAGCCGAAGGATTAGCGTCTCCCCGGCGTCAGCGTGTAGGTGCGCACGATGTTCCAGGCGAAGGCGCTCAGGGTCATGGCGTAGCCCTCCAGCTGGAAGCCTCCCACAGTGAAGCTGGTCGAGGCCACGGAGCTCTGGCTGTTGGAGCGCACCAGAAAATTTCCTAGCGTGGTGAGCGTGGGTTCCAGCAGCACCTCGCCCAGGGTTGCCAGCGTGACGTCGTCCGCCCCTCCGTCGAGGAACTCATGCTTCAGCAGCAGTGCCGAGGCCGCCGTGTCCTCCTCCGCTGTGTTGCCAGTCTCCAGGGTTGCGTCCAGGATCTGGAGGCCGTAGACGTCCACCGTTCCTGCCGTTTGGTTGGGCAGGCCCGGCGCCTGGAAGTGCGCCCCGAAGTGCAGCTTCGCCACCCCGTTCGGAGGCACTGTGAAGTACATCTTGGCAGTGCTCCAGGCACCCTGGTCGCCCACGAAGCTGCCGTACAATGGGTCGAAGACGTTGTCTGCCTCGGACATGTACACCACGAAGTTGGAGGCCGTGCCGAGCCGGTAGCGGCAGGCGAAGAGGAGCTCTCGGCCGGGGGTCAAGTTGTAGGTGCGCACGATGTTCCACGGGTTCACCGCCAGGGTCAGGGTGTAGCCGTCCACGCTCACTGCGCCCGCGGTGTGCGTGGCCAGGACCACGCTGCAGCCGCTGCTGGGGCGAAACGTCCAGTTTGACAGCGAGACGTCCGTGGGGGCCAGGATCTGCTCTCCTATGGCGGCCACCACCTCGTCGGCCCCGCCGTCGTCCGGAAAGCGCACTGCTATCTGCAGCGCAGAGGCCGCCTCCGTGACTCCGAGCTTGCCGGCGAGGAGGCCGTCTACTTGCGCGATGGTGTCGTAGCTGAGCAGCGCGGCGGCGATGCTCGAGGCCGTTGCCGTGTCCTGGTCTGCGGCGTCCCCTCCCCCCGCCTCCTGCTGAGCGGTACGCCACCACGCTGTGAGATTTCTGGCTGCTGTGTGAAGTGTCCCTGAGCTGCCTTGCGCCGAGATGTAGGTAGGCCAGCAGCGCGCCCGCGATGGCGGCCTGCGTCTGCGTGTCCTGCGCGCTCGCCGTGCGGTAGTCTCCCAACAGCGCGTCCACTTGCGCCGAGGTGTAGTAGCCCAGCAGCGCTGCTGTGATGGCGCTGGTCGTCTCAGCGTCCTGCGCTGCCCCTGTGCGGTAGTCTCCCAACAGCGCGTCTACCTGCGCCGAGGTGTAGTAGGCCAGCAGGGCTGCTGTTATGGCAGCGTCCGCCGCTGCGACGGAGTAGCAGTCTGCCGTGATGCTCAGCGTGTCGTCGCCGTTGGCCAGCGCAGCAGAGAGAGGAGCCACGAAGTGCATGTTGCGAACGACGTTGCTTCCCTGAACGAGCTCCCAAGTTGTGAAGCCCGCCCAGGCCGGCGCGTTAACAACTCCGCCTCCGGGAAGCTGCAGGGCGGCGAGCTCCGCGAGGTTTGCGTCGAGGGCGCTCTGGAGCGCGGTCTCGCTGGCGGAGAGCGCGGCGTTCGTGGCGTACGAGGCCAGCAGCGCCGCGTCGGCCTTGGAGGCCTGGAGCTCCGTGATGCTGGCGTCCCGGCTAGCAAGCTGCGCTGCGACGAAGGCCTCGGTGGCGAGGCCCAGCAGCGCATTTGCTATCTTAGTGTCTACCTCCAGTGGAAGTCCGTCCACCGTGGAGAGCAGGGCGGCCAGCGCGCTGGCGTCCGCCTTGCCGGCGAGGGCGGCGTCCAGGGCTGCCGTGGTGACGGCGCCCAGGATAGCGGTCGAGATCTTTGAGTCCACCTCGGAGGAAGTGTCCACGGCCGAGAGCAGGGCGTACGCGGTCAGTGCGCTGGCGTCCGCCTTGGAGGCCTGCAGCCCCGAGATGTTGGCGTCTCTGCTCGCGAGCTCGGAGGCCAGCGCCGCGGCGGTGACGACGCCCAGGAGAGCGTTGGCCACCTTCGTATCCACCTCCAGCGGCGTGATCCTCGCCGCTATGTCTAGGGAGTGCTGGTCCACCACCGTCTTGAGACCGTAGTTGGCGGCCACAGTGGCCAGCGTGGCGTTGTTGGCCGAGGCGATGGAGCCGTTCATGGCCGCCGTGGTGCTGTAGTTGGACAGCTTCAGGTCCACGCCGTCCGGGGTGCTCTTGGTGGCACCCACGCCCTCCAGCACGTCGAAGGCCGATTGGTCTGCCTTGTTGGAGAGGCCCGTGGTCAGCGAGCTCTGCAGCGCGGCGATGCTGCTTCCGTGCGCGGCCACCTGCCCGTCCGTGGTGGCCAGGGCCGCCGCCGTGGCCAGGGGCGCAATCGCCGGCGCCAGCGCGCTGCTGTCCAGCTTTGAGGCCAGCTCCGCGGGGACTCTGTCGTCCAGGGACTGGATGGCGGCCGCGTTGTTGCCGGACGCCGCAGTGTTTACCGCCAGGTCCGTTACTTGAGCGTACGGCGTGAGAGCGAGGGCCAGCTGCCCTGCGGTGACGTGCGTGCCGTCAGTCACCTCTCCGTTGTCCAGGACCTCCGGGATGTTTCCGGTGACAGGTCCTTCAAACATGTTTTCTTAGGAGTAGGTCTATAACGCAGGGGTGTTGTACTTTCGCAGCGCTCCCTCACAGGCGTCGCCGCTTGGTGGTATGTTTGACATACCAACCCCTCTTCGGCACAAGTTTCCGCACGTGTCACAGGGCCCGCACCAGGCCCGCACGTTGGCGTGGAATTTGTAACGGGGCATGTGTATGTTTTTTTTCGTACACTTCGAAGACTTTTCAGCAGTTTCTCAAACAGTGAGAATCTGCAAATTCTCAGGCGAACGCCAGCGCAACACCCGACCTGCGAATTTGAAGGAGCTCACCGTTTGAGCTCCTTCAGCAATTTGACCGATTTCGCCGGTCAAAAGCGAGACATGCGCACGATGGAGCCAGTGGCCGGCAAAACCGGACACTGCTTCGTAGTTGGTGAGAAGCTGCGTGCCTCCATGCCGGGCCGGCGCGACTCTGCCGGGCAGGTTCGCCGAAGGCAGTTGTCCCCCCACAGGACAACTGGAATTTTTTTTTCACGGTTGTCGTCTAAGCCGACAACCTCGACATTTTTTTTGCTGGGAAGAATCTCGACCTTGGCGTGGGCTCGGCAGGAGGCTTCTATGCCGGGCAGGCTCGGCTGTGAACACGAAGTGCCTCGGAACTTTGCCCGCACCAGGGAATTTGAATTGAAGGATATTATCCTTCAATTCCTGGTATACTTCCAGTACGACACGAACGTCTTGAGCACTCGCGGACTTGCCGCTGTGAACACGAAGTGCCTCGGAACTTTGCCCGCACCAGGGAATTTGAAGTGAAGGATATTTTCCTTCACTTCCTGGTATACTTCCAGTACGACACGAACGTCTTGCGCACTCGCGGACTTGCCGCTGAAACCGTACTTGGGCGAGCCAGTTGGGCGAGCCAGTACTAAGGGGCAGGCGCGCACCTCGCTCTCGCGTCCTCGCTGTCCTGGAAAGCGGTAGGATTTAATGTGTCGCACTGACACATTAAAATTCTCGTAATTCTTCATCGCTGCCCATCTGTGCCCAGCGCAGGATTCAGGGGCAATCCTGTGCCCAACACAGGATTGAGTGAGCAATCCTGTGCCCAACACAGGATTGAGTGAGCAATCCTGTGGTCACGACAGGATTGTCGGCAGGCCCGCACCAGGGAGGTGCGGCCGGGAATTGGCAGTGGAGGATTTTGTCCTCCACTGTATCGAACTCTTCAATGACGACACGAACGTCTTGCGCACTCGGACTTGCCGCTGACCAACCCGTTGGGCGAGCCAGTTGGGCGAGCCAGTACTAAGGGGCCAACCTGCACCAGGGAATTTGAATTGAAGGATATTATCATTCAATTTGGTATACTTCCAGTACGACCGAACGTCTTGCGCACTCGCGGACTTGCCGCTGAACCCGTACTTGGGCGAGCCAGTTGGGCGAGCCAGTACTAAGGGGTTGGGCGAGCCAGTACTAAGGGGTTGGGCGAGCCAGTACTAAGGGGTTGGGCGAGCCAGTACTAAGGGGTTGGGCGAGCCAGTTGGGCGAACCCGTACTTGGGCGAGCCGGTTGGGCGATACTAAGCCGTTGGGCGAGCCACTCAACCACAGTGGACGCCTGCTTCAAAGCTGCGCCTTGGCGCTCCTACGGTGCCTCGGCACGTGCCCGCTCGGCACTGTGCCTGCTCGGCGCGCTTACCTAGGTGCCCGCTCGGCACGGTGCCAGCTCGGCACATTTAGTGCCCGCTCGGCACATTTAGTGCCCGCTCGGCACTGCACCCCCTCCACGGTGCCAGCTCGGCACCGGGGTTCCTACTAGTGCCCGCTCGGCACTGGGGTGCCAGCTCGGCACGTGCCCGCTCGGCACTGCCTGTGCCTGCTCGGCACGTGCCCGCTCGGCACTGCCTGTGCCAGCTCGGCACGTGCCCGCTCGGCACATCTAGTTAAGTGCCCGCTCGGCACTGCTACTTACTGGTGCCCGCTCGGCACCGCCCTGCCTCGGAGTTCTCCAGCTCCAGGATGAACCTACGTACGGCCTGACAGGAAAAAAACAGGGGGGAGGGGCACGGGGTTGAGCCACATGCACATGTCATGCGAAAAGACGTGCAACATGCAACACCGTGCGAAAAAACGTGCAAAAAACATGCAAAATCATGCCATGCAAAATCATGTCATGCAAAATCATGTCATGCAAAATCATGTCATGCAAAATCATGTCATGCCAAAACCATGTCATGCCAAAACCATGCAAAAAACAAGCTGTTCCACATGCAAAAACCATGCAAAAACCATGCAAAATGCGGCGCGTACGGAGCGCCAACCCGCTGAACCTCCACTCTCCCCGGGTTCCTTGCTATATGTGCTATATGTGCTATATCTCACAAGGCAAGCCACTGAACATCCACTCTCCCCCGGCTCCTTGCTATACGTGCTATATGTGCTATATCTCACAAGGCAAGCCACTGAACATCCACTCTCCCCGGGTTCCATGCTATATGTACTATATGTGCTATATGGCCCTATATAGCACATATAGTACAGATTTCGCGCGTACAGAGTATATAGTACATATAGTACATATAGCAAGGAGCTGGGGGAGAGTGGAGGTTCAGCGGCTTGGCGTCCATATAGCACATATAGCACATATAGCATGGACGCGGGGGAGAGTGGAGGTTCAGCGGCTTGGCGCGGCTTCAATGCCGGGCAGGCGCGGCCTTGCAGCCATTGGCAAAAAAAAAGCGTGCTGCAGTCCTCCCCCCACGGGAGGACTGGAAATTTTTTTCCCTGGGAAGAATCCCTTGGCGCGGGCTCGGCAGGGTGGCGCACCCGGAGTGCCAAGAACATGTTCATCCGACATGTACTCCGACATGTTGAAGAAATTAAGCGTATAGCAAGAAATCCTGGGGGAATTTCAATGCAGGGTTTCTGCAGGGAATCCCTGCATTCCCTGTATCCCTCTCTTTAGAAGACTTTTCAGCAGTTATCAGGCGAACCTCTCTCTTTAGAGGGAGATTCCCAAATGGCGTATATTCTACCTGAGAGGCTTCTGACACTCGTCCGTCCAGCATTTGACCTCGTCCTGCGAAGGATTCGAAGTCTAAAACGCTGCGTGCAGGCGTGTGGCTGCAAAATAGAGACCCCTAGATATGCGCTGCAATTTGGCTCCAGGTTGCATTTCAAGCGATGTCAAGCTTTGCCAAAGGAAACCCCTTTTCCCTTTTTTTCGGGGACCCCTTTTTTTTGGACCCCTTTTTTTCTTTTTTTTTTTTGTTTTCCTTAGCCCTGCAAAGGTTGGCTCGCTTGAAATGCAACCTGGAGCCAAATTGCAAGCATATCTAGGGGTCTCTATTTTGCAGCCACACGCCTGCACGCAGCGTTTTAGACTTCGAATCCTTCGCAGGACGAGGTCAAATGCTGGACGGACGAGTGTCAGAAGCCTCTCAGGTACAATATAAGCCATTTGGAAAACGCCCTCTACAGAGAGAGTCCCTGTGCACCACCTTTTCCGGCCACCCCTCCAAGCCAAACCTCGCCCCCATCTCCCCGCTCTCGGCGGAGACAACCCTGTATACCTTTTCGCTCCAGGCTATCTCGTTGACCCTGTAGGAGCCCCTGCTTTCGAACGGCTTAACCCTGATCCGAACCATATCCCCGACCTTGATTTCCGGGCGGGTCACCTTGTGCTTGGCCCTGCGCTCGATGTTGCGCAGAGCAATCTCAGCCAGTTCGGGGTCAGAGTAGGCGAGGTTCGGCGCCACCTGCGTGGTAGCGTGCTTCCTTCCGTTGATTTGGTCAAGATGTCAGGCAGCATGAGGTGCCACTGGCCCCGCCGGCCCGCTCCGGCAGCTATGCGACGCAACATGGCCTCCTTGATGGTGCGGATGGTGCGCTCCGCGAAGTAGGCGTGGCCCCTGGTCACCTGCTTCTCGATGTCCCAGAAATCCATCAGCTCCTTGAACTCCCTCTTGAACTCGGAGCCGTCGTCGGAGTACACGTTGGCCGGCGCGCCAGAGCGCGAAGCCGAGCCAGCGTGCCGTTTCGGGCCGCGGGCAGCGGGCGTGCCGCTTCGGGCCGCGCGCTAGGATAAGCAAGACAAAATCTCCCGATGTGCGGGCAAAAAATATAATTGCGTGGTATAAAGCTAAGTGGGCAGAGTGCGTAGAGTCAGCCGGAGAAAAACTGTCGTGCCGCGGGCGTGCCGTCTCGGGCCGCGCGCTGGGATAAGAGAAGCAAAAGCTCCTGATCGACGGGGAAAAAACTGCGGGGGTGCTTAGCGATTTGGAACTATTGGAGCTATATATCAGCGAAGACATTGGCTAACAGAACCAAACTCGAGCCTAGCAAGTTAACCTTTGAGATTTCTGGCGCCGTCACATTTTGAAAGCGAACAGAAGCTGCGGCACCCCAGGAACTTTTGCTGGGCACTTCCGTTGGTGCGCTCCACCTCTGCCTGGCTGAGGTTCCAAAGATAACCTTTTTGCTTATTTGCAAGCCAGGCACCCCAGACCTGCGCTTGCCGAGCTAGCGTGCCGTTTCGGGCCGCTTGTGGCGGACACGAGCGGGCGTGCTGTCTTGAGCCTTGCGCAGCGAGCGTGCTACTTGGACACGCCATGTGCCGCCGTGCCGTTTCGGGCCGCGCGCGCAGCGACCAAGCGCTGGCCATGGAGTAAGAAACGCGAGTGAAAAGCCGAGAATGTTTGTTTTGCTGGCTCATAGATCCTCTTGGTCCAGGTGTCAGGCAAGCAGGCAGGGCATAGCTTTGTATTGCGAGCGCAGGAGTATTTTGCTGGCTCATAGATCGAGGGGTCCAGGTGTCAGGCAGGCAGGCAGGGCGTATAGCCTCTTTTTTTTGCGCTGGCTTAGAAGTCAAGAGGTCTAGGGGCCGGGTATGTAGCTTTGCGTGGGGGCTTGTCACTCACTCGGCTGCGGTTTCTTGGCTCCAACTTAGTTACTTTGGTGACTTGAGCAACACAATCCAAACACATGTCAACTTACTTTCAACTTTGACGATGTCAACCAGCAGCCACCCAACAAGCACAGAAAGCAGCGCGCGCGCCGACAGCCCCCGTGGTGGCTTAGCGCTTCGGCCGGCCACTAGATCTCGGCTTGGCGCTTCGGCCGGCCGAACCATGGCGGAAGAGTTGCGAAATCAGCTGGCAGCCGCACTGGAAGCGAAGCGCGCAGATGGCGCACTCACCCAGCAGGAGGCAGAGCTGCTGCGGACCTTGACGCATCCGCCGCTCCCGAGCGAGTGGCTTGCAGGCGGCGCCTGCCACGGCGCCGCGCGTGGACGCGAGTGAGCCTACTTGGGCAGAGAGGGCGGCCGGGCGCCGCTGGGGCTTGGCAGGGCGCCTGGCAGCAGGGCTGGGGCGACTGGTCGTGGCAGTCGGGGTGGGGCGACTGGCCTTGGCAGTCGTGGGCTGCGGCGCCACGTTGGGGCGGCTGGGGCTCCGCGTGGCAAGAGCAAGGGCCCGTGCCGCTTCGGGCCGGGCCCAAGGGGAAAGGCGGCGCACCCAAGGCAAAGGCCGCGGCAAGGGCAAAGGCAACGCCCGGCACGGAGCGACCGACGCCGCGGCCGCGAAGCGAGAGCTGGCACAGTTCTTGCAGCTGCATGGCGACTTCACTTTCCGCCCGCGGCCGGCGCCGCCGGCGGAAATTGTAACAGTATACGATGAACTATACGAAGGCAGCCTGGGCCTTTACAAGCACATGGCCAGGCACATGCGCACGCCCGCTGTGCTGGCCATCTTGCACAAGGAGATCTTGCCGGAGATGGCCCGAGAGTCACACTGGCGAGTGGATAAGCAGAACCACGTAGAGAAAAAACGCCGGGACAGCCGCGAGCTTGGTGCCTCGCGCTCGTCGCGCTCGTCCGTGTCGCGGGCCAGCGGCTGGACGAGTCGAACCTTCGGCGCGTAGGGCGGCCACCGTGGCTTGCCGCTTCGGGCGGCCACAAGCTGGCGTGGGGGCACATGCGCGGCTTGTCGTTTCGGACGGCGGCGCGCGCGCTGACAAGGCGATGACCTGGAAAAGGAGCGGAGCGGACGAGGGCTGTGGATTGGGGATACATGCGGACGTAGTTTGGGGCTTCTGTGTCTTGTGGTTTGTTGAGGATGTAGCACGAGGCGTGCGTGTTGCTTGGGTCCACTTTTATGTGTGTGTGAGAGGGAAGGGACGTGTTTTGCTTGTTTGGGACGTGTTTTGGGAGAAGCTGACCCTACGAAGAACCCCTGCCATGATGGCAACTTCCTTCCTGGCTCAAAGTCACTACCTAGGGCTTGGGCAAGTTTTCTCTCACACACACACACACTTGCAACCACAGCTACAGAGACGCACGCAATATGACAACGCAACACACAGCAAAATCCACTCAGCAACGCACGGACACTATCTGTTCGCGGCGCTTGGCGTTTCGGCCGGCGTTAGCTATGGTTGGCAAGGGTGAGGGCGCGCCGCGCTTGGACAGCGCAGCTTTGACTCGGCATGAGCTGGCTGACAGCTCGGAGTCGGTGGCGCGCTCGAAAACACGGCTCAGGCCACCTACCGCCAGAGCCGCCGAGTCTCTCCGTGACATGCGCGAAAGCGCACACTTATGGTTTGCTCTGAGAAAGCACGTTGAGCCATGCAAGGCCGAAGACATACTTGCGAGGCTCGCGGAAAACTCGAAATGGCGAGTTGAGAAGGATCACGTGGACCAAGCTTTGCGAAAACGCTACCTACAGCTAGTACATAAAGTCAAAGAGTTTGAGCCCGCCTTCCAAGACCTTGAGATGCAGAGGCGCCAGAAGGGGCGCGGCCAGTAGAGTCTTGCCGTCGGCTTGCCGTTTCGGGCGGCCGCGGATCGAGCAAGAGACAGGGCGGGCTTCGCGCTTCGACCGGCCGCGCCACTTCAGTTTGAGCCCGCCTTCCAAGACCTTGAGACGCAGAGGCGCCAGAAGGGGCGCGGCCAGTAGAGTCTTGCCGTCGGCTTGCCGTTTCGGGCGGCCGCGGATCGAGCAAGAGACAGGGCGGGCTTGGCGCTTCGGCCGGCCGCGCCACGCCAACAGGCAGCGCGACCCGGAAAACGCCGCTTTGCAGAGCTTCGAACACACAAGATTGCCACTATACATAGTCCCTTCTTCCTCGGCCATTTGTATGGGTAGTTCTTTCGGGTCCAGGGAATAACAAAGACAGTTCTCCAGTGGTACCCGGCCAGGGACCCATTCGGTTTTGAAAACTGTTCGGGCCACGGACCTTTTCATGTGTTGTCTGTCTGTTTTGTCAAGTTTTGGGGACTCGCTTCTGTAGCACGGGAGGGAGATTGGAGGGGGGAAGACTTCTTAGGGGTGAACTAATTGGTGGCTGTAAAAAAGGGAGATTGATGGATTCCCCTCCTTCGGGAAAAAATGGTGGCAACGCCATATGACTGTTTACAGGGTTTCGGCTGACGCGTAAGCGGCGCTTCGATGGCTCAAATACAGTTACTGTGGTGACTTGAGCATGTGGCTACACACACACACATCACACACACACACATGCACCCACGCATCGCACACGCACACACGTAGGCGTTCCAAGCGCTTGGGCATTTTGTGTTATCCAGGCTACAGCCGGCAAATGTGATGCACCCGCACCTACGGGGGCCCGTAGAGTTCCACATTGGGGCACTTTTTGCAAGGCAGCTTGCCAGCAGGAACCTGCACGAGGTGACCGTGCTTGACTTTATGGACGGGGCGGGTGTGCGCTTCTGCAGTGATGACTCAAGGGCGTGGGCTCGCGCGCTGCCCGCAGATAAGGACGTGCGGAAGTGCCAGCAGGCTTTCGTCCACACCATGTGGGGCGGCCGCGCCCAGCCCGTGTGGGACGGGTACACGCGCAGCTACCAGCTGGTGCAGCAGTGTTGCCCGTACATGCTGCAGAAGTCTAGGATGTGCCGCGGCAACGAAGCCATCGCCGGTCTCGGCACTGCATGCGATCAGTGGCACGCTCTATCGGCGGACCACGGCACCACTCTCAAGATGCACGCGCTCTCGTTCTTGGGCACGCTGGCCAGTCCAAACCGCGGCACCTGGGACACAGACAACGTGCAGAAGCTGCGCAACATAGGTTTCTACCAGCAGGTGGCTTGCGCATGCGGCTTGACGCGCACGCACAGTGAGCAGTATCACAAAGATCGGCGACCGCAGCTGCAGCTGCAGCAGCTGCCGCGGTTCCTGCCTCGGCTGTATCCCGACGGCCAGCGGGATGGGCTCATTGATCAGGGGCACGAGTTCGTCACGTACTTGGCCGGAACTCATCCAAACTTCTCTGCGCAGGAAGTGAAGTGGTGCATGCGAGCAGAGAAGTATATGCGGGACCTGCATGAGTCGCTCCAGCGCAAGGACGGGAGACTCCAAAGCATGAGCGTAGCGCTGCGCGTGCCGTTTCGGGCCGCGTAGTTGCTGCGCCAGCAAGCAGTGACGACCAGCCGCAACGCTCGCGTGCCGTTTCGGGCCGCGAGCAGCGGCGCACAGACCAAGCTCGCCGGAGAAATAAGGCTGGCTTTTGCGGGGGCGGGGCGGGAGACGGAGCTGGGGAGATTTTAGCGGCTTCGTGTTGTTCAGCTTGTCCAGTATGGCCTTTTTGTTATTTGACTAAGAAGCAATGCGCTGATAAGGGTTTTGTTTCTAAAAGGGCGAAGGATCAACCACTTTTGCGCGTGGGACAAAAGCCACGATGCAACCCCTGGAGCTCACCTCTTTTTGCCTTTGCTGTCCTTAACAGACCTCGGAAGGTCCATTTTGGGAGGTCCGGCGCCCATTTGTTTTTGTGGCTTTTTGAAGGGAAACCACCATTTTGCAGGGCTCGGTGCCCGTTTTTGTTTTTTTGGCTCGGTTTTAAAGGGAACCCAACGGAAAACCACTCTTTTCGGGAAACGAGAAGGGGGCACCACCCATTTTGTGAAGTCTGATGCCTGTTTTTTTTTTTGTTGGTTGTAAGGGGAAGCCAAAGGAACCCCACCCTAGTAAGGCCTTATTAAGGCCTCATTTGTGGGACACAAGAGGGCTGTGATTGACGGGTGCCGTGTTTTTTGTTCGCTCAGCAGCCAAACGCCGTCGTTGCTTTTTGAACGGCTCAAAATCGGTTACTACTGTGACTTGGGCTTATTTACACACACGCACACCCACACATCACACACGCACACACGCAGCGCAACATCTTGTCACTAAAGAGCTGTTTTCCACGGCACAGCAAGTTTGCCACAGCGAGTCACACGGCCATTACGTGTTAGGAGCAGGCTTGGCGTTTCGGCCGGCCGCTCCGCGCCATAGCAGGCAGTCTCCGCGCTTGGCGTTTCGGCCGGCGTTGACATGGCGACTTTCGTGAGCATCAGCGGCGACGCGCTGAATGCGCTGAAGGACGTGTACAGGAGAAACCTAAGCGTGCCCGAGCGCTTGGCTTCGCAGGAACGCGTGGCGTGCACGAAAGCCATAGCCGACGACAGGTGGCAAACAGAGCCAGGCAGACGCGAGCTGGAGCGCACAGGTGTGTGCGAGCGGTGCTGGGACACAATCCATGGGCCCGGCGTGTCGGACACAGCGGCTCAGCGGCAGTGCGATCGTCTGAGCATCAGTGGCGTGCAGACATGCAGGCAGTGGATCATGTTCAGCAAAGTTCGCGAAGTCGCGCGCATGTCTTCAGAGCACGGACGACTTGCGTGGGAACTCATCTTGGGCCGCAGGCAGCTGCCACCTGCGACGTGACGTCACGCAGGCGTAGTCGTCGCTTGGCGCTTCGGCCGGCGACGCGCGCGACGTGTCAGCACGGATGCTGGCACCGACGGACGCGCTTGGCGCTTCGGCCAGCGTGCCTACGAGCGTGCGGAGCAGAGGGCCCGGAGTAGAAAAAATGGGGCCGCTTTGGTGAGGCTTGTTGTAAGACTTGTTCCTTTTTGCCACATGGTGTCACAGTCACAGGGCTCTGAAGGTTCCTACACCACCGGGGGGGGGAGGAAGCTGTTGCCAGGTAGCTGTCTTGCGATTGTGGTCCGACATGGGTGGCTTGCCAGGTATAGAGTTCGAGAGAGAGAGAGAGAGAGAGAGAGAGAAAAACAAAAAAAAAAAGAGAAAGAGAGAGAGAGAGAGAGAGCATAAATAGACAGATGCGCAGAACTCTGGAAAGCTGGTTGTGTGACTCGGGGGGTTCACTGCGCTCCGATCGGCTCCAAATCATAGTCACTGTCGTGTCTTGAGCAGGTTCTACACATACACACGCACACACATATGCACGCACAGCAAGCACACGCACCCACGCATGCATTTTCGAGCACAACTGCTTTCGGTTGTTGCAGCGCGGCTTGGCGTTTCGGTCGGCCGTGCGATTGCGGGCGCCACGGACCCGCGGCTTGACGCTTCGGTCGGCCGTGTGATTGCGGGCGCCATGGCCTCCGCGGGCCAGCGGCCCATGGTTGTCAGGCCGTCCGAGCTGACGCAGCCTGGACGGCTAGACGGCGCTAAGCGACTGCTTGGACGCCTCGTGGAAGTAGAACACGTGCCCAACGCCCGCTTCGGGTGCTACCTCGTCTGCGGCCAGACGGCTCGCGACGTCATCGCCATCGAGGCGTGGCGCGAGCTGGCCGAACCCTGCCTCTCTTTTGAAGGCTTCGTGCGTGGTCAGCCTCACGCAGATCGCGCTGAGCAGGCGGCAGGCCTCGAAAGCCAAGTACACGCACAGCCAGTGCGACCTCTTTGTCCGCTTTGACAAAGGCGCCGGAGTCGAAGAGGAGACCACGCCGCCGCTGGAGCTGCCGGCCGGCATGCCTTGCACGCCCTTGCGCCAAGCCGCTTGCTGGAAAGATGGCCTCGTCAATGTTCGCGCAGAAGTCACGGGTGGGTTCTCCCGCGCGACAGACGACAAAGATCGCCTCTTCAAGCTCACTCTGCGCCAGCCCGGCAAAGCCGGCGAGTTCTCCGACGCGGAAGTGCTCGCGTGGGGTGAGCTAGCGACAGCGGCAGAACAGGTGCCGCGACCGGCCATGATGCTCCGCAATCTGGCGGTGACCAAGCACGCAAAGAACGGCTTCACCTTGAAGTGGCTCAAGCAGACCGCCGCGTGCGCCCTGCCTGCGGTCGAAGCGGAAGAGCTCCGAGCCAACATAGCTGGCCGCGAGCGCTGCAAGACACTATCCCTGCGCGCTGGCGGCGCTGCCGCGCGAGACTACGGCGCCGGACCGGCGACTTTGGTCTCGCTGGCGACGCTCGGCGCTTTTTTGCCGGCGGCCGAAGCGAAGAAGTTCTCTCACGAGGACGTGTGGGAGGCACCATTCTGCACGCTGGCTCACCTGCAGACCTTGTCCTGGGTGCCGGAAGACTCTTGGCACTACACAGGCTGCGCCACTTGCTTTCGCAAGACTTGCGACAAACACGACGAAGCTGGCGTCCGGCCGTGCTACAGCCTGGAGGCTACTGTGTGGGATCACACGGCCACGCTGGACGCGAGGATCTTTACCAAGTGCGTCGACGAAGTGCTGCGTGCTGCCTCAAGGCCGGGCGACGCGGTACAGTCGCGAGAGAATGCGGAGCACGAGATCCGAGCCCGCAAGTGGGCTGTGCGCTTCGTCGTGGCGCACGACGAAGCGTACTCTGGACCGACTGGCTCTCGCGCCGCGCGCAACACCTTGCAAGTGGTGCATGTTCGCGAGGCTCCGCTTACCTACTCGGGCCCAGCAAAGCCACTCCTGTGCTTGCGCGCGGCCGCCTCACTCCCGGGCTGCCCATGCATCTACCTGTCAGACGCGAACTTGGATGACGCAGGGCAAATTACGGCAGGTGAGGATCTGCCAGTCCAGTACGCGGAGCTCTTACTGCGAGTGACGGCCAAAGATCCTGTGCAGGAGTGCAACGAAGCCGAGCGCGGGTGCGAATCATCTTCGAGTGCGCAGACGCCACGCAGCCAGATATCCGCGCGGACCTCATGTGGGTGGTCAGCGTCAGAGACAGCTTGGCCATCGTGCGACAGCGGCCTGACACGCTGTTGCGGGTGGTTGCAAAGCCTCATGTTCGAGCCTTCCTTGCGTCACTGGCAGGTGATCTTCCAGTTTCCGGCTGCGGACGGAGATATCGAGCCGTTTGCCCGCCGTCGGGCGTGGCAGCTTTCCTTGGACTCCCAGCCCAGCCTTGAGATCAAGCGTCTTCAGGAAGACGCCATGGCAATGGACTCCGTTGACTAAGGTTGCCAGAGTAAAAGAGGCTTTGACCTCGCCCAGCTTTCGTGCTTGATGACGCGCGGGCCGTTTCGGGCCGCGCGTTCGTGTCGGCGCGTGCCGAGCCAACATAGCTGGCCGCGAGCGCTGCAAGACACTATCCCTGCGCGCTGGCGGCGCTGCCGCGCGAGACTACGGCGCCGGACCGGCGACTTTGGTCTCGCTGGCGACGCTCGGCGCTTTTTTGCTGGCGGCCGAAGCGAAGAAGTTCTCTCACGAGGACGTGTGGGAGGCACCGTTCTGCACGCTGGCTCACCTGCAGACCTTGTCCCGGGTGCCGGAAGACTCTTGGCACTACACAGGCTGCGCCACTTGCTTTCGCAAGACTTGCGACAAACACGACGAAGCTGGCATCCGGCCGTGCTACAGCCTGGAGGCTACTGTGTGGGATCACACGGCCACGCTGGACGCGAGGATCTTTACCAAGTGCGTCGACGAAGTGCTGCGTGCTGCCTTGGCGTTTCGGCCGGGCGACGCGGTACAGTCGCGAGAGAATGCGGAGCACGAGATCCGAGCCCGCAAGCGGGCTGTGCGCTTCGTCGTGGCGCACGACGAAGCGTACTCTGGACCGACTGGCTCTCGCACCGCGCGCAACACCTTGCAAGTGGTGCATGTTCGCGAGGCTCCGCTTACCTACTCGGGCTCAGCAAAGCCACTCCTGTGCTTGCGCGCGGCCGCCTCACTCCCGGGCTGCCCATGCATCTACTTGTCAGACGCGAACTTGGATGACGCAGGGCAACTTACGGCAGGTGAGGATCTGCCAGTCCAGTACGCGGAGCTCTTACTGCGAGTGACGGCCAAAGATCCTGTGCAGGAGTGCAACGAAGCCGAGCGCGGAGTGCGAATCATCTTCGA
>CAUJNA010002844.1:0-12500 GCA_963377175.1 Effrenium voratum | reverse complement strand
GGGGTGATGTTCGGCCAGGTTGTTTGGTGGCTAGTAACCTAGGCTAGAACCCACCTATTTGGTGGCTTGGCACCTACTAACTGCGCTGAACACCCCAGTAACTTGCTCCAAACAAACAAACACAACAACAAAAACAAACAAAAACAGAAACAGAAGCAAAAAGAAAGAGAAAAGAAAGAAAGAAAGAAAGAAAGAAAGAAAGAAAGAAAGAAAGAAAGAAAGAAAGAAAGAGAGCAAAATAAACGAACAAACGAAAGAAAGAAATAGAAGAGAAAGCAAGCAAGCAAGACAATCAGCAAACAAACAAACAACAAACAACACATACGAGCAAAGAAGAGCCACCCCATCGGCCTCCTGTGATCGAAGCATAGAGCGTGTGCATCGAGGCTTGAAGGCCACCGAAACGGCTCTTCAGGAAACCTCACGGGCTTGCGCCGGAGAGAGCGACTGGTTCCTCCCAGAGAGACACGCGGAAGGGATCAGGTTCAAAGGCCGTCAACGGACCAAAGGTGCAGGCCACGTACTGTTGTCGTCTCACAAGAAGAGGTCTTCCAAAGAGCATCAAAGATTCAAAGTGGCTTCAAGGTCAGGTGGTAGCTTGCCAGCGATCGATTGAAACTTCAGAAGATGCAGAAATGAAGCCAGGTCCAATTCCGGAATCGCACCGATCCAAACCACACAAAACTTGGCGGCCCGTGGATTCCCGAGAAAAGTTATACTTTCAGTGCAATTCGCCACAGCTCCCCCTAACCTCCCAAGCAACTGAAGGTCCAAGGGTGAGGTTGTGTCATAAATCCCTCTAGCCCCCGAAACAACTTCACGTCCAAGAGTATGGGGGCGTCACAGGGTCCGCACAGAGCGCACAGAGCATCTTTAGTAGAAGACTCCCTGCCGACCAAAATAAAAAGTACGATTAGTGCCCAATTAGCTGGCAAGAACTGTAAACAGTCTTCCAAAATAATGGCACAACACACACACACACACCATATGCTCTAGTCAAGTCATTGAATGTCCCTTTGAAACATGGCTGGAACCAGGGCGTGTTTGTTGCCGAATGGTGGAAACGATTGCCAAGCTGTGTCAACTGTTGCAGGAACCCGAATCTGGCGTCCCAAAATTATATTCGCCATGGTCACAACTCCATTTTTGGCCTATGGTCATGGTTCCCCCAATAGGACACAGTAAACGCTTGTTTAGGATCCTTACTACCAGGAGGTTAACCCCGGGTCTTTGGACCATGGCACATGTGTTCAGAGTCTGTTACATAGACCCCATACAAAGTAACAAAAATCGTTTTGGAGGACCCCGGAGTTGGAAAAGAAACTTGGGCGTCTCGGCGACACGTCATCAATGGCTGGGTCGAAGGACCCTTGGGGCTTGCATAAAGGGATTTCGGGTGGCACTTGGGGTCAAGGGCGCCCTAGGGGTTGATTCCCCATTCTGTTCAACCATTCTTCTTTTCGAAAACCAGTTGGTCCTGGGATTTTGATGGTTTCCTCAATAGAGAACCCTGTTGAAAAGAAACACCCAAAACACCCGACCCAAAACACCGGAACCGCCACCAGCACGCCACGCGGTCTTTTGATCACTAACATGTTGAAATTACATCGGGACCCAGTGGTTTTGATTGAATTCTTGCCCCATCTGGAAACAAGGCATTCTTGAGGGGCCTGGTGTTCTTTTTGGATTCCTGGGGCCCGAAACAAGGCTTCCTCGCGGCCCCGGGGTTGAATCATTCGCCCCAGGCGTGAATCCAACAAACCCCTCGAGAAAGCCCTGTTTCCGGCCCCGGAGCAGGAATATAAAAAGAAATAGGCCCTCAGGTGTTGAAGTATTAGTGATTATTTAGGCCCTTATGTAAGTTTCCTGCTGGCTTCCCTTTGAACACCCTCCAAAAGGGGGTGCCCTTTCTCGGAATTCCTTCTCATTGTCCTATATTGCAGTTCAAAGCAATGGGGAAGCTTAGTTGAAATTGGCAACCAAGCAGTGATGTGCACAGAGCCCGTGAGTTCCCTTTGGCTTTCCTTCAGTGCTTCGAAATCCCTGAAGATTTGAAGATTGATTCCTGAAAAGGGCCAAAGGAAACCGTTTTACCAATAAGGTTGTTTGTTCACCGGAGCAAAGCAGCTGCCCCAAATTCCAGGCCCTTAACAGGGAATGCAAACGGTACAACTGTCGCGTGATGCTTGTTTCTTGGTTGGATCATCTCAGCATCCGAGAAAATTGGCCTTAGATCTGAAACCCGAACCCCGCCGATTTGACCTTCTGGCCGGGTGTGCCTTTGTTGGGGAACCCCCCAAAAACGAAATGCCTCTGGCCAGCCTTCCGTAACCTCCGTACGCTCATGGGCATCTCGCGCCAGGTACTCAGACGTGATGTCGGTGAAAATCAAGCCGAACCTGGAAGGACAAATGGATCCCTCTACCTAGTTTGGTGGTTCGTCGGTCCCTTGCTAAAAGCTTCTAACTTTGGTGGATGATATTCTTATATATATATATATATGTGCATATATCTCTCCAATCTCTAAAAGTCTAAAAGTCTAAGGGTGTGGCCGGGAACTGAGCGGAAAGGTCCCCGGCTTCAAACGAAACAAGTGGAATTCCAGATTTAAGATGGACATCGGGCTTTACCCGTTGAGCTTCCTCCAAAACACTCAGGGAGCCCTCTAAAAGTGTGAAACACCCCCCGAAAGCATGTAGAAGCCAAGCGGAACTTTGAACAATCATGTCGAAGACTAGCACAGTTCATGTTGTCCTGCAAGGGTCCAGTATTGATTCAGAGCCGCAATGGTGCTTAATGGTCCCTGATACTTTAAGTTGCAATGGCTGCCTTCAATCAGCATATGGAGCCAAATGTGCGTAATTGTTTGGCCCTTTTATTTTATCTTTTCGTAGTGATGGAAGTCTGACCATCCCCATGTCCCCTTTGAGTGCTTTCCGCCTGGCTACAGGGGAAAGCCTTGGGACAACCGTGATGTGTACTCCATCTGAAGTAAGAATTATTCCCCCAAGCAAAGAGCTCTGAATCGGTAAGCTCGCAACCCATAAAAAAGAGAGAGGTAGTTAAAAGGGGAAGTGTGAGCCCTGAACCACCACTGGGAAGTGTAGGGTCCATGAAAGTGACATCCTCGAATAACTAATGGTCCAAAGGGGAACCCCCAAAAGTATTTCTGAGAACCCACACCACAGGGCTCATTGCAGAAGTTCCAATGAACCGGCCACTTTTGGAGGCCCAACAACAGGAGAATTGAGGGAGCCCAACCACCCGAATCTTCTTCTGTTCGCGGGGCAAGAAGATGATGAGCGCCAGCAGCACCACCGACCACACCTCAGGCATCGAATCACGGGGAGTGGGACCGAAGACCGCGCCCTTCTTGGAGGTCGCTGAAGCGACCTTCATTGAAACGCAAAGGGACCTCAAAAAGGAAACCACACCAAGATTTTGCGGGATCAAGCACGTTGGGGGGGCTGCGCTTTAGGTACTGGTGCTGGTTTATGGTGGTGTAGGCTTAGTGTAGGCTGGGTTTAGAGTTGGTTTCGGCCCTATGAAGAAGGAGGGCCACTAGAAAACAAATAAAGACACTAATGGAGCAAGTGCGGGATTACAAACCAGGATCACCAAGCCGAAAAACGGTCCTAGAAAGAAGCCGGGGGGTTGGGGGGGCGCAGCCCCCCGATTTGCGAAACAAATCCAGACACCAATTGAAAAAGTGCGAAATTACAGACAAGGATCACAAAGCCAAACAAAGAAGCTGGGACGGGGGGGGGGGGGAAACGCGAGGGAGTCGGAACGCAGCCCCCCCCATTCAAAAACAACTCAGGACACTAATGACAAAAGTGCGCGATTACAAACCAGGTGCTCTAAGAAGATGAGTGAACAACTGACTGACTGACTGACTGACTGACTGACTGACTGACTGACTGACTGACTGACTGACTGACTGACTGACTGACTGAATGAATGAATGAATGAATGAATGAATGAATGAATGAATGAATAAATGAAACGGATGGATGAATGAATAAATGAATGAACGAACAAACGAACGTAAGGAAGCAAGGAAGGAAGGAATGAATGGAATGGAATGGAATGGAATGGAATGGAATGGAATGGAATGGAATGACGCATGAATGAATGAATGAATGAATGAATGAATGAATGAATGAATCAATGAATGAATGAAGGAAAGGAAAGGAATGGAATGGAATGGAATGGAATGCAATGGAATGGAATGGAATGGAATGGAATGGAATGATGCATGAATGAAAGAATGAATGAATGAATGAATGAACGAACGAACGAACGAAGGAAGGAAGGAAGGAATGGAATGGAATGGAATGGAATGGAATGATGCATGAATGAATAAATGAATGAATGAATGAATGAATGAATGAATGAATGAATGAATGAATGAATGAATGAATGAATGAATGAATGAATGAATGAATGAATAAATAGATGAAATGGATGAATGAATGAATGAATGAATGAATGAATGAATGAATGAATGAATGAATGAATGAATGAATGAATGAATGAATGAATGAATGAATGAATGAATGAATGAATTAGTGAACGAACGAACGAATGAAATGGATGGATGAATGAATGAATGAATGAATTAGTGAACGAACGAACGAACGAACGAAGGAAGGAAGGAAGGAATGGAATGGAATGGAATGGAATGGAATGGAATGGAATGGAATGGAATGGAATGGAATGGAATGGAATGGAATGATGCATGAATGAATGAATGAATGAATGAATGAATGAATGAATGAATGAATGAATGAAGGAAGGAAGGAATGAATGAATGAATGAATGAATGAATGAATGAATGAATGAATGAATGAATGAATGAATGAATGAATGAATGAATGAATGAATGAATCAATGAATGAATGAATGAATGAATGAATGAATGAATGAATGAATGAATGAATGAATGAATGAATGAATCAATCAATGAATCAATGAATGAATGAATGAATGAATGAATAAATAAATGAAATGGATGGATGGATGGATGGATGAATGAATGAATGAATGAATGAATGCATGAATGAATGAATGAATGAATGAACAAACAAACGAACGAACGAATGAAATGGATGGATGGATGGATGGATGAATGAATGAATGAATGAATGAATGAATGAATGAATGAATGAATGAATGAATTAGTGAACGAACGAACGAAGGAAGGAAGGAAGGAAGGAAGGAATGGAATGGAATGGAATGGAATGGAATGGAATGGAATGGAATGGAATGGAATGGAATAGAATGGAATGATGCATGAATGAATGAATGAATGAATGAATGAATGAATGAATGAATGAATGAATGAATGAATGAATGAATGAATGAATGAATGAATGAATGAATGAATGAATGAATGAATGAATGAATGAATGAATGAATGAATGAATGAATGAATGAATGAATGAATGAATGAATGAATGAATGAATGAATGAATGAATGAATGAATGAATGAATGAATGAATGAATGAATGAATGAATGAATGAATGAATGAATGAATGAATGAATGAATGAATGAATGAATGAATGAATGAATGAATGAATGAATGATGAATGAATGAATGAATGAATGAATGAATGAATGAATGAATGAATGAATGAATGAATGAATGAATGAATGAATGAATGAATGAACGAATTAATGAATGACTGACTGACTGACTGACTGAATGAATGAATGAATGAATGAATGAATGAATGATTGAATGAATTAATGAATGAATGAAGGAAGGAATGAATGAATGAATGAACGAGTGACTGCATACATGAATGAATGAAATGAATGTATGCTGGCATGCAACTGTGTCGCGACAAAAACAAGCAGGCAGCCAGCCAACCAACCGCCGACCAGACAGACCGACCGACCGACCGACCGACCAACCAACCAACCAAACCAGCCAGCCAGCCAGCCAGCCAGCCCAGCCAGCCAGCCAGCCAGCCAGCCACCCAGCCAGCCAGCCAGCCAGCCAGCCAGCCAGCCAGCCACCTGAGCCGGTGCTAGGCGAGAAGCCGGTGCAAGCAAAAAACAACATTCCAAAGTGTACCCGAACTAATACCAAGAATACAAAGTGCAACTGTTTTGCGGCACCTAATTATTCATACGTGGGACTGCCCCAAGCGTCATCTCATTGTTCCGGCTCTGCACATGGGTCTGTTTCAAAATGGGAAACTGCTTTTGTGAGGGGTCGACTCCCATTGATTCTCACTCCCAAATGTGCCATTGCCAAAACACCCATCGGATGTTTCCAAAGAGCCCTTCCAGACACTCGACCCGATCGATTTGGTCCTCTGGGATCCCATGGGTTGAGGCGCCCATCCCTTCCAACCCTCTGCCCCTTTAGATATGCAGACATCGATTCCTTTCGGCGAGTTGAGATTCCTTTTGGTGGGCTTGCCTCAAGGGGAAATCTAGGGACACACGTGTCTAACAGGGTCTTTGTGGCTTTCCAGTAGTTCATTTTAAGGGGACGAAAGGTAAATCAATTTGGGTCACTTGCTTCGCTTTGTCGATTTTGGCACAAGTGTGCCTGATGGGCTCCGCACCGGGGCTTTTAGGGGAGACTTGATCTTCACTGCGACTTTACCTCCGAATCACTTCTGGGCTTATACTTTCTGGTCAGTTGCAATTCGCAGCAGCTGGTCTATTTCAGGAAACAGGGTCTTGCCGTTTTGTCACTGCGGTCGCTCAAGACTGTGCTTGTCCTGTCTCAGATATGGATCAAGGGTTTCCTGCTTGTGACACCTCGCTGGAAGCGGCTGAAATGTGGGTGGTCCCCGGGTTTCTGAAAGGGAATCGACGGCCAACCTTGTGGGATCCCCACCGTCGCGCATATACATGTTGGATCATTCGCTGCAGCCCCCTGTTGGGTGACTTGTTGAAAACAACTCTCAGCCTGAGGCAACCTGCTCATGCATCAACAGGAATAGTGATCAATACATATAACAAATGCATATATATATATATAGAGGGAGAGAGAGACAGAGAGAGAGAGAGAGAGAGACAGAGAGAGAGAGAGAGAGACAGAGAGAGAGAGAGAGAGAGAGAGAGACAGAGAGAGAGAGAGAGAGAGAGAGAGACAGAGAGAGAGAGAGAGAGAGAGACAGAGAGAGAGAGAGAGAGAGAGATCCTGGGGTTCAATGGGCGACATGCGCACGGCGTTCAACGCGCTTTTTGGTATCCCTTTAAAATGGCACCGCAAGGCGGAACCAGGATTCAACATGGGAGGAGGGGATATTTTGACGTCCACCCATGTAAGGAATGAACCCAGAGATTGACCATAGGCACGGCGCAGCTTGTCACAGCTTCCCAAGCTCGGCATTTTTGGAAGGAACGCCCCTTGCTTTCCGAAGTACCAGATCTCTTGTGCTGCCATTGGTTCCTTTACCAGAAACAAAGACTTGGAATCTCCTCCATTTTTGCAAGGGTAGACCTCATCAGAGCTGAAAAAGCTGTTTTCTGCGTACCCAGATGCGGGCCAGCCTTTCAGGACACATAGGGAACCCTTTTTCTAGAGAACGGTTTGCATGCGCTTTTTGTGGATTTCACCTAAGCTTGCCCCTGTTGGTCCTTTTTGGCAATATCTTACTACTGTATTACATTCCAGCAGGGCTCGAACCACAGATTCGCACACAAATCCAAACCAGTTTCTAGACTCTTGTTGTTGTGATTGAACTATCATCATGATCAAGCTCAAAGAAAGCTCCTAGAAAAGCACAACACCATTTTGGTGGAAAGGAACAAGTCCCTTTTTGTGAAAGAAAGGTATTCCGAGATTCCCTTCATGTTCCTGTCATTCTGATACATCATGCCATCCAAATCTGATATTGGTCTACATCCACCCTTCCCCCCAGCCTTTCACCCCCCCACCCCCCCCCCCCACCCACCCCCCACTCCACCCACCCTTTCACCCACCCCACCCCCCGCCCCGATTCGACTCTCTCGGAGGCCCCGAGGCTGGTGCCATGGCTCTCAAAGTGTGGCCGATGGAGTAGAGCAGCGACCGCAGGGAGCGGATGAACTTCACCAACCTGGCGCTCTCCGATCAGTCTGGAGAAAACGGCTTGGATACTCGTGTTTTTTCTTTCCCGTGGATGTCACGAAAAAGTTCGTCCTGATGGTTCCTTCCTTTTTTTGGCACTCTTTTAATATCCTACAGGGGTGCATCCACAAAATCCGCATCCACGCCGTTTCCTAGAAGAGGGCTTGTCCCAGATCCCCTGCAAGAGATTACCGATCCTGGGAAGCTCTAAGAGATGGGTGTGAATTTTCTGTACAGCACCCTTCATCTTTCATGCATCATGGCTAATAGTTACCCGTAGTCTTTACCTGACAAAACTGTTGAACTCCAGCTATCACCTGTGAATTTGAGTATAGGGGGCCCAAACTAGTGGACATCAGAATTCGGGGATCCATGTCCAACCACTTCCTAGGCCTGGGAGTTCGCCCTGGTTGCAACCCACTTAAGACTTGGGGCACTTGCAAGCCACGGGAAGTGGTTTACAACCATAGATACCAACCTACCTACCAGGATGGTTTATCTTTTCTTCACCCACATCTGGGGTACTCCAAAAATAAGACCTTCCAATTCGGTTTCATGTTCAGTCTACCGGAAAAAATACATGTATGCTTGGAGACAGACTTCGACTCTTGGTTGGGTTCCCTAAGAATCTTGAGACCTCAAACAGGCTTTGTAGCTTCGAACCCGTATGGAGATCCGGACACCTCCATGGGTCAAAAGAGCCCGGGACTTTTTGACAGCGTTGGAGGTCCTCCCCAAAAAACACTTGTGATCGGTGCGATAGGAAATGACAACGAGTTCGGGTCTTAACCAACCCACCGCACCTCAACCCCCCACCCCAACCCCCCGGCCTCACTATTCGTATTGCGCGAGTGATGCGACCGATGCGTAGGATTCGGAGGAGGCGCATGTTGGTGAAGACATTCCCGTTCCCGTCTCCGGCCTGGCGTTTTCCCATGGAATGTAACCAAATGCTTTGAAGGATACACAAATCAAACCAACCGCCACACACGCGCACACAAGCACGCAGCCATTTGTGGGATCTCCGCCTGGGAAAAATAACCCTTTTTGGGTTTGCAGGGGAGAATTTGTGCCAGAAATGCGTGCCACAAATACTCCCCTCCAAGTTAAAATGGAGCCCACAAAGGGGGTCACCAGAAGAAGATTCCTCCAACATCGTATTTGTTCGGTTTCTGGTTCATATTTAGTGATTTTAACAATATCTTTGACAAAAATCGGAGGAGACCGGGTCTGGGTGAATGATTGCATTTGTCTTTTCCACAGATTCTTCCCGGAAACCAAAAGTAAAGGAGAAACCCAAAGTTCACGGCCGCCTTGGTGTCCTGGCGCTTGAGGCCGGAAGTCGGTTCTCACGTGCCCTCAAAAAGAAGGGTTGAGCTCAATTGCGCAGCTGACGGCCAGACTGAGTTTGTTTTTTTCCGCTTGGAAATTAGGAACCGTAGGAACCGTAGGAACCGTAGGAACCGTAGGAACCGTAGGAACCGTAGGAACCGTAGGAACCGTAGGAACCGTAGGAACCGTAGGAACCGTCGGAGCCGTCGGAACCGTCGGAACCGTCGGCCCGAAATGGTGACTACAGCCAGCAACGCCTGCAAAGAATGGCCCGGGCAGGAAAATGCTACGCCCGAGCAAAAACAGCCAATGGCATTCAATGTGCAAATGTCGGCAGCCAACGCGTACGGCCGGCGTACAAATACCCTCAACTTCAGCATTGAAAGCTCAGTTTGATGCCCTTTTGAGCCGTTTCGGGGCCAAAAGGGCATCAAATGTCCATTTGCGAGTTTAGCCGCCAAATGGCCATCTTTTGCAGGGTTGCAGCTCCCCTTCTGCACAGCCATTTAATGAAACGGAACCGAACCGAACCGCGAACTGGCGACAGGAACCGAAGCGAACCAAAGCGAACAGTAGACAAGTATGAGAGTTCAACAACTTGAAGTGTTTGGGAACTCTGAGAAAGGTCGCTACATTTTTCCGAGATCCCCACGTGCTGTGTGATCTCCAAGAAACACGTCTGTCAGGCCAGTCGGGTCGCACATACGCCTTCGGGAGAACTGTGGGTATGTGTTTGGTTCTTTTAACACAAACAAATGCGAACATAAATTTGGTTTATTCAGGTCCACCAACCACTTTGAGATGGTTCACCGTTACAAATCATAGCCGTATTAATAGCTTCTCAGAACCCTTCAATGCACTAAGAAGACTCCTTCCAAACCCTTCCAGGCGGGTGGGGGTTGGGGGGTTCCCCAGGTTTTTTCCTTTGGAAGGGAGCTGGTTTGAACTAAACACTTAGGGAGCCATGGTGGGCTGGCTTTGAACATGAACACAAAACGACCCATGAAATCTCAGGATGTTGCTGAAACCCAACGTTCAATCCAACCACTAGGAATATTTCCACTTTCAACCTAGCACACAGTGCGGATGGCTCAGACATGTGCCATCCGCAAGCCTGCCAATTCGGACTGACCATGGGTCTAAGAGTCTAAGGAACCATGAAACCAATGGGAAGTGCCCCTAGAGATTGCATGGACCTCCGAAGGGCACTATACAGTTCTCTCTGTGGAGCCCATTGTTGGGTCAAAATTAAACCACCAGGAATTGGACCGCTGGTAGTCCTTGGTAACCCATTTATTTGCCAAGGTAACCCATTTTAGATACCTATGTTGACAACCACAGCCACATGCCTTTTGACACAGCCACATGAGGACTGCCAGCCTCTTGGAGGGCCACCTCCAGCGCAAACTCGAAAATGCTCGAGGAAACCTGAGGCGTGCCCATGCCCCGTCCGACTTGGTTTTTGAGGGTCCTTGGAAAGGCATTTAAGCCAGTAATCAAGATTCACAGCCCTTTGCAGCCCCCACGCAAGGATGTTTGTAGTAGGTACCTGCTTTTTGTTGAGGGTTTGAAGTATGAGCTATGTCAGTATAAACCCTTGTGACCATCTTAATGATTGGCAAGCTCATGCATGACCTGCATGTGAAGTCATCAACTGCGCGTGTCTGAATCCCTTCCTGATGTTGCTGTTGGTGGCAATGGAGGACTGTGTATTAAGGGTCTTGGAAGATCAGGTTGGCTGGAACACCTATCAACAATTGTTGATGGACTGAACGCCTCATGTAACTGAGGTGCACCCCAGATTTACAAGCACAATGGATGAACAAGAGGATTTTTCTCGCAGTAATCTGGATCCCCTCTTAAATGGGATCTCTGTTGATCAACCAAAGACTCACATCGCCCGAGTTCCCATTGCGCGCGCATCGGATTGATTCATCTGATCCGGAGGAGCCTAATTAGAGGAGCCCCCTAAGGCGGGATCCATCCCTGATTGGTGCGGTCCTGCGGATGAATTCAAAGATAACATGAATTGCCCAGTTTACGAACCACTTACAAGTCCACCAAGGAGTGAACCCTGAATGAATTCAAAGATAACATGAATTGCCCAGTTTACGAACCACTTACAAGTCCACCAAGGAGTGAACCCTGAATGGCTACTCACTTGTCGAGCAGGTTGTGTCATCCTGATGTTGCTCCCATCAGGCCACCAGGCCCTGACACGTGGCAAAGGGATACGTTTGTTTGTCCATTGCCACCATTGCTGAGACATGGTCCAGCTCGATGTTCCATCGCTGATGGGAATTGCTTATGAAGGGATTCCTTTCAATACCTCAAGAAAGGATTCAGGATTGCCTTCGCACAGCCTAGGCCATGTAAGCAACTGGAGAAACAAACGAGCCAGCGAACACGCCACCAACCGAGCGAGCAAGCAAGCAAGCAAGCAAGCAAGCAAACAAACAAACGGAGGGACGAAGGGACGCACAGACAGACAGACAGGCAAACAAACAAACAAACAGACAAGCAAGCAAGAAAGCAAGCAAGAAAGCAAGCAAGCAAGCAAGCACGCACGCAGGCAGGCAGGCAGGCAAGCAAGCAAACACCCAAAGACGACATCCATTTGTGGTAGCTTGCTGACGATTTTGCAGGTTCAGGAGAATACCGTTCAGGGGAATGCTGTTCAGGGCATGCTTTCGACCCCCCGCCCCCCTCACGTTTCATCTTCCAGCGGCGTAATCTCCTGGCAACATGCGCATCATAGGTGAGGACGCCAAGCAAATCCGAGGTTGCCAGTTCATGTGCCAGTTTAGTGAGTCTTGGCAAATCCGCCTGGATTCGCAACTCAAGGGGCAAAATCATACTAAAAGTTTGGTTGATCCGCAATTTACGGGGGTAAATCCGCCTTTGATCCGCCTGGATTCCACCTGGGGTTGTTTTTGTGAAATCTCCCACCCCACTCTCATTCCGGCCTTCCCCCACATCCGATCCCCGCGGCGCATCCCAAGGATCGAAAGGGGGTGGGTTACAGCCAACATGAGGCATGAACATAAAATCATGTGTCCAAGTTCGCCCCAAACTTTGATTCTGAAGC
>CAUJNA010002843.1:0-18256 GCA_963377175.1 Effrenium voratum | reverse complement strand
TCTATCGAGAAGTTCAACGAGGAGGAGATGGTCCAAAGTCTAAAATCACAGTTGGAGCATGCACTCGTCAAACGCCCCTTGAACATCAAGAAGGCAAAGGTTCCACCTCGATTGAGAATGCCGCATCAGACGGAGAGGATGATTCTCAAGTCACCTCTGACATTCCCAATACAACAGAAGTACAAGACTGCCAACGAGACTCTGGAGGGGATTGAGATGTCTGTCGATGCAATCGGTCTGGATGCACGTGACCGCCTGGTCGAAGATGAGGACTACGAGCCCGAGTTATTGCAGAGTGACGAGAAGCGACTGCTCGACGATGAGGTCGATCAGATCGCTGGTCTGCTGCTTGACGATGGTCCGGAAGTACTTGTCGGAGGTCGGCATGTGTCAGCTGGACTACCTGGGGACGGCATAACGTACATCAACGATGATGGCAAGGAGGTCAAGATCGACAAGGCCGGAAGACCATATCCTGTCGGGAAAGATGGCTTCAGGTTAATGAAGACGACGAGACCTCCAGAGTACACTCCCGATGAATGGGCAATGATGAGGAAATACTACACCGAGGAAGAAAAGGCCGAGGTGAAGGGTGGTGGCAAGAAGAAGAAAGACGGCCCCAAAAGTAAGGAATCTGAGATTTCTGTGCCGGCTGAGGCACAGGCATTGCAGATGCCCGGTGGTAAGAGAATTCGAGCAATGCTTCGAAACCGCTGGGGTGGAGTTGAATGGCAGTACAATTGGGGATTGCGGAAGAACATATCAAAGATCAAGAACCCACTGGATGGGAAACACTTGGCTGAGCTTGATTGGGTCAGGATAGTTGTAAATCCTGTTGACGGAGTGGTTGTCCTCATGGATTCCAAGCAATCCCAAGACGTCTTGAGACGAAATGTTGAGCTTGAGAAAGAATTTGCGTGTCTGGTAGTAATTTACGCCTGGAAGTTCAAATCTGAGGAGCGGTCGAGGTCGACTCCAAATTGGACGAAGGCAGTTGCATCAGTCATAGAGCGTCAGAGAGACGAAGCTGAGACGATATCGGGGACAGATCCTACGGTCGATGCATCGACGGATTTTACCTGGTACGAATGGAAGGAGTCTGCTGAGGTAGTTTCTGGAAAAGTGCCACTCGCGTTGCCCGCAATAGGAGAAAACGGTGAAGCCAAGAAATACCCATCGATGCCGTGCGTGACTTCTGAGCGAACACAGCACAGAGAGAAAGCCGTAAAAGTTGTACGATTCTTCGACGCTTTAGTGTCCAGACCGGTTGGCCGTAAAGAAATGCTGACCAACCCTGATGCGTTGGCATCAATGAAGAAAGAATGGTCGGGAGTAATCGACCAGGGCGTCTTCGACCTTGGCGCAGTGCGAGAATATGACGCTGTGGCCAAGGAGGCAAAAGCGAAAGGGGAAGAGATACACATGGCTCGCGCACATGGTATTTGTGTTGAAAAGCATTCACAGTTGCCTGTTGGTGATCCTAAAAGGAAGTTCAAGGGTAGAGGCGTGTTGCTGGGGAACCAAGTGAAGAATCAAAGCTTTGAAGCTGCGATGTTTCAAGATTTGGGGAACTCTCCTGCTTCGTTTGAGGCCTCGCGTTGGGCGGATTTTTTGGGTTGTCATGATGCTTGGGATGTGCAGATGGCCGACGCTGTTCAAGCGTACATCCAGGCCACACTGAGAGGCACGCCATGTTGGATTGAATTGCCACCAGAGGCTGTGCCGAGTGAATGCAATTGGGGTAAGTACAGGAGACCAGTCGTCCCATTGAGGAAGGCGCTGTACGGACACCCAGATGCGGGAACATTCTGGCACCACTGTGACGAATCGGTGCGCGCCGTTGGTTTTGAGCCCATCGGTGAGGAATGGCCGTCAGTGTACATTCATGAAAAGCTCCAGCTTGTTCTGGTTGTGTATGTCGACGACTTCAAAATGGCAGGGCCGCAAAAGAACCTTGCCCAGGGATGGAGCATGTTACGTACACATTTGAAGATTGAGCCCGAGACTGGACTTGACATGTACCTTGGTTGTAACCAAAGCAAGGGAAACGTCACTCTCGGGAACGGACACCGCGTCACAACGGTGACCTATGACATGGAACAGTTCCTACGTTCCTGTGTCGACCGCTATCTTGAGGTGGCGGGCGATGTAAAGTTGAATAAGGTTGTCACTCCTGAGTTGCATGAAGAAACAAAGAATCACGTCTCACAGAAGCCTGCCAAAAAAAACCAAAAAAACTCCTGAGTTGGCCACGAAAGAGCCCGTGCGTGGACACCTTGCTCCGCATGCCGCTAGCGTACTAATGAAGTTGCTGTACGGTGCGCGGATTGCCCGCTTCGATTTGTTGCGGCAAGTGAATCGCCTGGCACGGAATGTGCACAGGTGGACTGACTCCGATGATCGGGGTTTGCATCATCTGATGTGCTATGTGCATCATACGAAACATTGGCGCATGGTCGGTTGGGTCGGAGACTCCATGGATGATGTGCACTTGGCCTTGTATGCGGACGCTGACTTTGCAGGATGTGTCGACTCGCTACGTTCCACCTCTGGTGGACACTTGAATATACAAGGGCCTAATACTCGGTTTCCGTTGTCTGGCAGCTCAAAAAGACAGGGTTGTGTGAGTCACTCAACTCCCGAGGCCGAAATAGTTGCGGCCGATGTTGCCATGAGAGCCATGGGTATGCCTGCTCTGAAGTTGTTGCAGCGGATTCTCAAGAAGTCACCGAACTTTGTGTTCTATGACGATAATAAGGCTATGATCGGTGTCGTGCGATCGGGGAGAAACCCCACGATGCGCCACCTTGAGAGAAGCCATGGTGCTTGCATTTCGTGGATGCATGAGATGTTCACACGTGATTACCTGTATTTGGCGTATGAGGTCACCGACAGAATGGCGGCTGACATCTACACCAAGGCGTTCAATGATGGACGCAAATGGAAACATGCATGTTTGCAGATTGGTCTACTCGACCCGAGCTTGCTGTCTGACCCGGATACCCTCAAGGCGCTCACACCTACGTGTGATCCCATAAACTGGCCGGTCATGAAGGACATGCTTTTTAGGCCTTTTTTTTGGGTGCTTTTTCTGGACCGAAAACCTTGTTTTTTTCGGGTGTGCATACTTTGTCAAAACAAGTCGGTTTTTTTTGCCGAAAATCTTGGGGAGGGAGGGGGGCCTTGATGTTTGGACAATCCGGTGGCTCAGAGAGTTGTTTTTGCTATGTCAGCTGGTAGTGAAACTTGGCGCACGTGCTGCCATGGACATTTACGGGGTTGACGCTGACGAGCTCGCGCATTGCGTGGCGCTGCATGTCATTGAAATGAAGATTGACGAGATTGTTGTCAGGAAATGCAGCCGGGTCCTGCGGTTGATCATGGAAAGAACTGGGCGAAGAGCCGCGATGTTTCCTTTCGCAGTCGTTCTTGCTGGTATGGAGCGCGCGCTGATTTCGCCATTGCCTTCTGATGATATGGCCAGGGAGCCTCTTGTGCGGGATTTGTGCTCTCCAGGCTCTCCAGGACCAACGCAACTTCCACGCGTCACTGCTGAAGAGCGGGCCTTTGTGGAAGAGTCGACCCAGGTTCTGCACTTCTTGAACGAACTGGCCGACATTAACGAACCTTTTACACCATTAAAGATGCTGTTGGACAATGCTTATTTGACTTTGCGTAAGCTTGTCTGTTTACCCTTGAACTCTGACTGAACTTGCATCTAGAAATGGCTGCGGAAACACAGCCTTTCCCCTGAGAGCCCGGCTCAGCTTAGGTTTTTGCTTTGCCTGAGAAGTTTGGCAACTCCTGAGTTTTACAAAGCACAAGGAAAAGCGTGTCTGTTTTGCTGCCAGCGTTGCGTGCGGCTCAGTGAGTTTTCGCCCGCCGCCCGCCCATTCGGTTCAACTGGCTCAGCTTCGGTTCGGCTTCAACTCGTTGAAATGTCCAGCTTTGTAACCAAAGCTGGCGAAGCCATGGCGTCCAGGTACTTGGAGGAAGGCTCACCTGGCATTGTGCGGGGGGATTGCCTATACAAGTTGGCGGAAGACATCCAACGAATCACTTGCGGGCAACCAGACAAGATCCCTGTCTCGATGCTCATCAAGGTCTGCGAGACTCTGGGCCCTCTGTACAATGACAACCGGATGAACTCCAAGATCATCAGCAAGTGCTGCGCCACATGCACTGTGCTTGAACACTTCTTCCGCCACAAGACACCGGTGACTGATGTGCGCTACAAGGACGGATTGTGGATGTTTGATGAGTACGAGATGCTGCGGCCGATGAAGGGGAAGCTGAACAAGGTTAAGCTTGACGAGCTGCGCACTCTCCATGACCAAATGTTGCAGGTGAGCGAGGCCCTGGTTGTGTGGGGCGGTCTTGCCGCTGGCCACGACGCAGAGTGTGTGTTTCTGGCCATACTCTGGCCAGTCCATGTCCTGATACAGGACTTGCAGCCGGTGCTTCGAGAGTTCACATACGAACACACTGCGGCAACACAGTGAGTGTTTGGGCTGAGCTTGAGGGGCTGCTGCAGCCTGAGAAACGATGCGTTTGCTGCCGCATGCTTGTTTGCAGGCAAGAAAAAGAGCACCTGGGGCAATATTTGTCAATTTGAGATGCTTTTTGTGCAATTTACTTTGCAGCGCTCTGGTCCAAACTGGCCTTTTTTTAGGGGAGCCATGATGGAACAGTCACCTGCGTTGCGCGCCATGACCGAGGCTGGGGCTCGACGACGGAAGATCGAGGCATTGAAAACGCAAATGGAACACCTAATGGAAGAGTTGCAGATGGTGGTAGCTGTTGAGATCCTGATGAGGCAGGAGTACCACAATCTGGATTCGGCGCTGGACCTCATCGAGGAGTTCCAAAACACGCGCAGTGGCAGGCAGCAGCTGTTTATTGATTCTGAGAGGGGCAGAGACTTTTCAAGTTGAGTCTATGCGCAGGATGTCGCTCCGCATGTGGCAGACGGCAATGGACACCACGGAGGTCATCGATCACAAATTGTGGCAAAGCACGCAGGAGCTGGAGAAGTTAGAGTCTGAACTGCGCCGGCGATAGATGTCCCATGTTTATACTGCCGGAGTTCCACGCAGCGCTGCTGCCGCGAAAACCAACTGCGTGCCCGCAGTTGGTTCTTGTTAATGGCCAACACCTCTGCAAATTCCATCAGTAGCTTAGTCTTGACTTTACACGTTTCGGGCGCAAGGTCGGAACAAGAAAAAGACCCTCTTACGCAAGGCTAATGGTGGTAGAGCTGCAGTCTTCGATTCGTGCCTGTGTTTGCTCGGGCGCGCCTGTGAACAGTTTGAAACATGTGTAAGGGATGCTGTGTTCATGTCGTGATGGTTGAATTGCCCGCCGCAGCTGTTAAGGAACATCTGTGGAACATCTGCGGAAACGCAGCTGTCAGTCAGATAATGCCGTGGAGTTCTGACTGGCAGGCCGTGTGCGATGTCTGCGGATGGAAATGCAAGACCCCGTTGTTCAAGAAGAAGGCCTTCAAAGACAGCGGTGTGATGGTTTGCGGTTGGAACTTTGAGGTGATTTGCTGCGTGTGCCTGCTGGAGGGAAAGGCTGAGGCTGGCCTGCAGCACAGCTGGCGCTACACCAGGGATGAGGCCTTCAAAGTTCGGTCCGAAAAATGCGAACCGCCGATGTGTACTTACTGGGTGGGCGCCGAGTATGATCGCTTGCCGCCATCATCGCAGGCATCCTCGGCGTGGACCAGCACCTCCCCGCCGCCGCCGTGGCAGAGTCCGCCGCCGCTCCCGCCCAAGGAAGTGCTTAAGGATATCTTGGACGAGCTGACAGGGGTGCAAGGCCGTGTCCACAAGATAGAGATGATGATTATTAAGCTGCTGAATCAGAAGAATGAGTCCAAGGAGACAATCAAGCATTGCTAGACACAGACAGCCCAAGGAGACAGTCTTCGAGCATCGCTAGACGCAAACTGCGGCCACGCATTCTTGCCAGTGTTTCACTTGAATTCCTGCCGCAACAGTCTCTTCGCACATTTTGCAGCCAGAAAAAAACGCAGCGCAATGCTTTGTCAATCCATGAGGGCCCGCCCTGGGTTGGCTGTGCAGCTCAACAAAGCCGCTCGAGAAGAATTCCCGGCACAAGTGGGTGAAGGTCAACACGATGCTGAGTCATCGCGACCTCTATGACCTTTGCAGGACTCCGCTTGCAGACTTCCTGGACAGAGTGAACCAAGCCGCTGTGGCCTCACAGCGGCCATCACACAGGGCACTGGAAAGCATTGAACGACTCCCGCTGAAGTCGGTCCTCATCGCGAGCGAGATGCTGGCGAATCTCCTGAAGCTGTCGCATGTGGCTGGCACAAAGTCATTGGAGTTGGCCACTCCATTGGTGCAAAGCCCGTATGATGTCCTGAGGAACAACATCCAGAGATTGACCAAGCGTTCAAAGTTTGAAAAATGTGGGAGGAGCCAGAGCAACCACCCCCGTGCAAAGGACCCAGCATTGGTGGAGATGATGGTGCGGCACCACGGAGTCTGCGACTCTCTGGGCCAATGCCGCCATTTCCCCCAGGAGGCCTCCAAAAGTTCTGGCCACATCGAATTCGATTACTTGCAGTCGGACAGACAGCACTCTGCGCAGTGGCAGCGTCGTATTCAACACATCTTCGGAAACGCAGATGGCATCCACTTGCACTCGGTGGTTCACGGCACCTACTGGGAATGTGCCCCGGCAATCCTGAGACAGGGAAAGCTGACTGCGTCAGATAACGACGCCGGGCTGGGGGCACGCGAGTATCACGGCCGAGGAGGCCGTGGAGTCGGAGTGCGCCTTGCCAAGAAATTTGTGTTTGGTAATGATTCCTGAATGTTTAGTCCTTGGTTGTTGTAGTCTTGCCTGTTCGTGCCTTGCCGACCTTGTGCGCCAAGGTACACAGCAGAAGACTGGGAGCACGTCTTCGACCACTACGCGTGGAAGACAACTGTCTTCGGCAACAATGTCTACTACGCTTTGGGCTTCCAGCTTCTGGGCCACACCCCCAGGACGATTTTTAACATGCATCGTGGCACAGAGCTGGTGTGGAATGCGGAGGACCTCGTGATGGTGAAGGTGATCGTGAGGTACAACATGCGGGTCCAGCAGGGCGAGGCGTGCTCGCGGAATTTCCAGCCGCAATGCCGCCTGCTGCCGAAAGAGTTGCAGGAGGACCACGTGGCGGTGCCCGTATACGAAAAGATTGCAGCAAGCAGGTGGCAAGACTGTGCCCACACCCCTCACTGGGAAGAAGACTACGTCCTTGACAAGGTGAAGAATCTCACACCCTTGAGCTGCTGCTTCCCCTGGGCTCCTCAGCCCACCAACGTGAAGGCAAGAGCTGCTGCATTCATCGCTTGCCGGTCACGCAGCCCGCGAGGCGGGTCACCAGTTAGATCCCCAAGCAGCCTTGCGCCGACGCCAACTGTGGTGCCGAGCATGGAGCAGGAAACTCCAACTCTGCAGCCGGAGGAGCCCACTTTCACCCAGCTGCCGGTGGAGGAGTGCAAGCAGGAGCCGGCAAGCCCAACTCCGTTTTTGCCCATGCCAAAATCAGCTGCGGCGACGCAGCTTGACACTGACATGGACAAGGAGCAAGCAGAAGTTCCGGCCTGGTTCAACTATTCGCCAACGTCGCCGGCTGATGAGCCTGCATGCGAGGGGCCCCCAACACCATCAGTCTCTGAATCTGACCACATGCAGGAGGATGACGACGGGCTGCAGCAACAACTCCAGCGTGCGGAACACCTGACAATGACCCTGCACCGTGTCAATGTTCCTGATTCTGACTCTGAGGTGAGCGGAATCTCAGATGAGGATGATGAGGAGGAGCCGGATGACAAAATGTCACAGAAGGACGAGGACCAAGATGAGCACCAGGACCAAGATGAGTGGCGGTGGATGCCGCTTGAGTCAGGTCGATGGCAAGGAGCACAATTGCTGCGATTGGAGAGGCAGTGGCAGAATGCCGGGTTCCCAAAGCTCGGCACTGAGGCAGGCGATTGGTTCCACACACAAATTACAGCAGCGGAGACGGCCTATGTCACTGCGACAGGCATCTATGACAACATGCCTGACTCGGATGGTGGAATTGCGGCGGGGCTATCCAGGACTCGACAACAGGAGATCCCGAGTGATTGGGCTGCCCTTCAGAACTCGGGGAAGCCAGAAAGCGACAAGGAGACTCGCGCCGGTGATTCCAGCGGCACCTACACCTATACACAATGGGTCGCTGCTGGATATATTGGCGCGCAGTTTGGCCGGCTGCCACGGGCGCCAAAATTCCCCAAGGGCCAACGCTGGTACAACTACCGGGGACAATGGCTTAAAGTCACCTTCAACGACGGCATTGAGTGGTGGACTGATGATCCATGCACAAAGCAGCAGCTGGCTGACGTAAAGGAATGGTTCCTGGGTCAAAAACTGAACTGCGTCGCCGCAGTCAGTCTTTTGAATCATTGCTTCCGAAGCCTTTGTACAGCTGACGGCTTCGGAAGCGGTCGCACTTCAAGCACACAGTCCCGCAGATGTAAAAAGGGCTCGTCCGTTTTGCCTGAGTGTTTCTGTCGTGGCACAGTTCATGATGCGGCATCGTTAATCGTTGATCACGCCTGTCGAAACATGCTCAAGTTGTACAGCAGCTGCTGCACCGACTGCAGCAACGCAGTTCGGATGGCGCCATGCCTTCTTCCAAATGCGTGATTAAGTGGGGAAGACTGTTCAAGTGGGCAAAACTGACTGAGTCGAATGGGCAGTGCCTGTACTGCAAGTGCTTCAGCCGCTCAGTGGAAGGATTGCGAACAACGCACTTGAAACAACATGAGCGTGGAGTACTGCATCGGTTCCGACGAGCGACAGCGCTTGGCTGCAGCCCAAATCTGCCAGGCACCCCGTCAATGGACACCTTTCTGGGTGTTGTGGAGCGCCGCTTGAAAGGAGAATCGCTTCGAAAATCTCCTCTTGGCCGCTACAAGGAAAGAACATTTCATGGTGCTTGAATGAGGCTATGTTGGACATGGAGCGGAAGAAACTTGGGAAGTGCCAGGTAGCTCTGATTTCGCAAGATGCGCAAGGGCCGATGCTTTCTGTCAGATTTGCCTGTGTGTCAAACCGCGCTGCGAAACCGCAGCGCGGTCAACTAGATCGATGAATGGGTTCGTGTACGCCAGCCTGTCCATGATGTCCCTGACATTCTTGTTGGGAACCTCCATGTACTTCACAGTGCCATTTCTTTTCCTGTTGAGGCCCGTCATGTGAGAGGTCATTTTCTCCCTGACGAACTTCAGGAGTGCGGCTTCCAGCATTGGTCGGTATTGGCAAACGTTCAGTTCCGCTCCGAAGTAGGTTGTGACGTCGAAGAATCCGAGGACGTGTCTCCAGCCCATCTCCCAACTTCTCTTCGTTGTCGGTGGAGAAAACACGGTACGCCTGCTCTTGACCGAGGAACCAACGCATAAACGAAGCGTATTCAGCGTTTTCGTAGTCGCGCCATACACGGAATTTGGTCTTTCTTTCTTTCGTCTCGTCCAAATGAGTGACAATGACGACAGCTTGTCGACCCACAGTTGCTTTCCATTGCTACTGCGGAAGTAATCAGCAAAGGCTTCTTGATCGAGCGTATTGCCTCCAATCTGCGACATCTCCTTCGCGAACTTCTTGTCGAACAGCTTCACGATCAGGTGAGATACAAAGGCATCCATGTCCCCGTCGAATTTCTCTCAAGCTCGTTCATGTCACCGAGCACCAGGCTGCATTCAGCAAAGAATCTTTTCATGATGTTGCGGCGGTCAGCTCCCTTATACATGGTATTCTTCTCGATCAGCCCGTCGGCGTGGCAATTGATGCACGTGTTCGCATTGCACAAGTAGTCGGCCATGGATTGAGCTCCCTCTGTTTGACATTGCGTATAAAGTACATCTGCAACGTCTACCACTTCGACCGCATGTCATCGCTGCCCTCCCTTCCAATCGCCTTTCCTTCTGTCCGCTGCTCTTCATGATACATCTTCTGCCTGTTGAAGTGAGCAGTGAAGTCCGGCTTGTGGTGATAGCGGACACTACCGCCTGTTGCGCCCTGAGGCACATTGAATTGCAGTGGGGACACGCCCTCACATGCATACTCCAGGTCGGTAACTGTCTGCGCGTCAAGCGAAAGCACATCCATGATCATCTCGACGATCAGCTTCTTTTGCAACACATAGAAAAGCTTGGAATCCCCGGCGCATCCGTCAATCCAGATACTTGCTTCCAAATGAGGTCGTTGTCGGTGACAATGACGCCCGCGTTCTTGCACAACTCCATCACCTTTGTTGCGGGCAGCATCTGAGGGAATTCTGGCTGGTTGTTGATACTCACGAGTACTCCTCCGCCGCATATGCTTGAAAGTTCATTCAGAACTTCGAGCAGGCCGTTGTACTCGTAGTTGGCGTCGATCTTACACTCGAAACCTTGCTTGTAGATCCAAGTGTGTACCGAGCAGTTCGCGACGTGTTCCTTCCATCGGCCGCCACCTTTGAGCGTGTTGATCAGTCCCCTGATACGAGCAACAAGTGGAGTTGTTGTACCATTTCTCATATCGTCGGACGCATAGTATGACATCCATTGTCATGCATGTGAGATTGGAATGTCCTGATGTGCTTCCCATTTTCTGCCTCAATGGCCAATCAAGGATCACGTAGGACTTTTGCACAATGCAGGTGAGTTGAGCATCTCCCTCGTCATTGTGCCTCTTGAGGATCTTCGAAAGTCCAGCATTGGCCGTGTCGGGATTGTCATGACCGTCAATGAGAGCCTTCAATGCGGTCGCTCCAGGTAGCTTTGCCGAATAAAGACATCCTGTCTTCGCGCAGATGTATGCATACAGCTCTTCTCCTCTCATCGAAAATGAGCAAGGTTGTCACCAAATGCCGCAAAATGCCGTTCCCAGTAGGATGCTCTCTTCCCCGCTTTGACTTCTGGTCCAAACTTTGTAGTGGGCATGACGACTCCGGATTTCCTGCGCGCGACAAGGCTAACCCCGATGTTGAGGTTGCCGTCTTCCCCTTTTGCGGCAATCTCCAGGATAGCTTGGATGGTCTGGTTGACTACCGATCCATCATCACGCTCTTTCCCCGTCGGTTGGTAGGAAGCCCACCACGGTGCACGACCAGTGGTGTCACTGCTGGAGCTCGCGCTTAGTGGAACACCCTGCTGCGCCCTACCGGCAATGGATTTCGGCATCGCCTTGGACTTTGGGGCAACGTGTGCCTTCCCTGAAATCCTCCACCACGCTGGTGTCTCCTCTTCGCCGAAATTCTCGTCAAAGATGTCGATGAGTTTCTTGGTATCATCCCCGGAGTACAGCAAGTTGTTGATGAAGGCCCGCTGTTGCTGGACATCCGCGGTTTGGTTGTCCTGAATCACTATAAATGATTCCCGCAATAGGCGGTTCGCGGTTTCCTTGGCACGATCCTCGCCACGCGGTGCAACAGATATGGCGTACAGACAGATGGCCGGGAGCTTCGACTCTCACGCTTTTGCCATGACAGGGAATGCCTTGTTGAGGTCGTTGAGCTGGGTGTCAACTTCCCTGACAATAGTCATGTCGCCACCAATGTACTCCCTTCTCTCACGACCGTTCCGCCCGAAGATCTCCCTGAGCCTTGCATGCAGGAATAGAACACATCCCATTGCAATAGAAGGAGAGCATCGGGGATAATAGGCAACTGGTTGATTTTCCCAGCGATCGTCAATTCCAAGATGTTCTTAGTCGTCCATCGGGGGTCGCGTCTGGCCGCGAACGCCACGTACTTGGCGGAGAGGGTGAGCAGTTCTCGGTGCTTCTGCACGCATTCATGGTTCCTTCGGACTTCATCCTTGTCCAGGACGCCATTTACCACAGCGCATACCCGCGCTTTCGGAGTACAAGAGGTCTGAACCCAATACGCATCCCGAAAAATGGTAAATCTCTTCTCGCTCTTCTCCAGCCAAAGTGTCGTTGACGACGACGGTCTGATCCTCCCTGACAACGTTGGTATCAGGTTGCCCGTCGATGTCCTTCGTGAGCGCGGTCATCAACTCCCAAATGTTGACGATGCTTCACGATCTCGGGGTGATGAAGTGCTTGAGGATGGGCGCAGCTCTCTCCTTCATCGAATTCTCAGAGGCTACGACGGCGAGCGTCTTCTTCTCCCTTTTCCGCAGAATTCACCCCACTTCATCAAGCATTCCTGCTGGGAGAGGTGATTGATGATGACCTTCACGAACTCGCTGCGCCGCGACACTGAGTATCTGGCGCCCTTCGGGACTTTTCTGGTCTTCATGGAGAAGCATGCAGATGTAGCGTACAGCAGGTACACCAGCTTCTGCAATCCATCTCGCTGCACTCGCCTCCAAGCATTCTTCGCCGATCCTTGGGAGGGAGAAAGCCCCGTGTCTAGCCTTCGATGGAGAAACGAATAAGTACTCTTCCGAGTTGATGGAGTCAGCCCCCATCTTGAAGATGCACAGCTCCGCGATCCAGCAAAGTCGTAGACAAAGAAATATGCAAAAGCACCACCGTAGAAATGATCCAATCACACCAGAGTTCCCTGATCCAGGTGGGGCGGGAATCCCGTGGGGTGACCACTACCCTCGACAATGGAGTCGTGTAGTAGGGGTCGGTGTAAATAGGGGGTGTAAGGATAAAATGGCCTGCGCTGTCTCACAACCAACTGCGAAGCACGGTCCTTTTGCCTCTTTACAGCTTTCCGTTTGATATTTGTCTTGAACCGCTTCTCAAGATACTTGAGCCAGTTGACTCACTTGGGCCAAAGCATCCACATGCATGAGTCGGCGGCTCACACAACAACATCCCCACAAAGGTCCGAGGGACCTTACAGGAGGGGGAAGAGAACAGGGTGACCCTCAGAACCTGCCCTTGGGATTTTCGCCTGTGGCCCGGAGGTTCTTAGCATCATCATTGCCAGTCCCAGCATTGCAAAGGTTTTGTTCAATTCTTTTCTGCGCCGGCTACTGGTTGCTTCGTGCTTTCCCCAATTCCCCAGTAAAACAACTCCCCCTTGCCTGTCATCCGCCAGATGTTGCTGCAAATCAGGCACATTGGTCGTGAGCGCAAGAGGTAACATGAAGTGAAACTCTTGTAAACTGCCGAGACCGGCAGCGATTCGCGCCGCACAGAGCACTGACTTTTGTATAGCTGTGCGCTGCCCTGCTTCTTCAGCCCGAACCAAAATCCGCCGACCCCTGGCGCGCGGGAACGCATGAGCATAACCGAAGATTCATCCTCATCAGCATCATCATCAATACTTATCATCACAATCGTCAGCCTTATCATCATTATCCGTATGATCATCATGATCTCTGATTCTGCAGGATTGGTAATGCAGAGGGTGCTAAGTCATGGGCAGCTTTGGTACTGTAGAGGGTGCTACAATGATAGTTATCATGAGAGTCATCATCCTGATCATCACCCGTATCATCATCATCATGATGGTCATCATCCTCCTTCATCTTCATGATGGTCATCATCATCACGGTGCTCAGCCGATTTGAGATGCAGAATCATCATAGTCATCACCGTCATCATCGTCATCATGATTGTCATCATCCTCTCTTTCTTCTATACATTTCAAATGTGGCGTTAGGCACCCTTGGTAATGCAGAGGATGCTACGATGATAGTTATCATGACAGTCATCCGCAGCTTTGGTAATGCAGGGGATGCTGCGATGATAGTTATGATAAGAGTCATCATCATCACGGTGCTCAGCCGATTTCAAATGCAGATCATCATAGTCATCACCGGCATCATCGTCATCATGATTGTCATCATCATCTCTTTCTTCTATACATTTCAAATGTGGCGTTAGGCACCATTGGTAATGCAGAGGATGCTACGATGATAGTTATCATGATTGTCATCATAGTCATCATCTTCTTCATCGTCATCATGATTCTCATCAGCTTTCCTCGACCAGGGCCCCAGCTTGAGCAAATCCTTCAATGAAATCTTATCAAACTCATATGAAAAACACGCACTGGTGAAGCCGAGGAATCATCACGGTCATCATCATCTCTCATGGGGCAGCACTGGTGATGCAAAGGATGCTACGATGATAGTTATCATCACAGTCATCATCATGATCTTCCTCGTCATCATCATGATGCTGGTCGTCGTCATCATCATCACTCTTCTCATCATCATCATCATGATGGTCATCAGCATCTCTTTCTTATATGCATTTCAAAAGATGACCACTCTTCTCATCATCATCATTATGGTCATCACAAACGTAACGTTAGACAGCATTGGCAATGCAGAGGATGCTACGATGATAGTTATCATCACAGCCATTATCATCATTATCATCATGGTCATCATCATCTCTTATTTGCCGGCACTGGTGATGCCGAGGATGCTACGATGAGTTATCATCACAGTCCTGACAGTGATGATAACTATCATCGTAGCATCCTCTGCATCGCCAATGCTGTCTGACGTCCCTATTGAAATGTATATAAGGACAAGAAAGAGATGATGATGACCATCATGATGATGATGAGAAGAGTGATGATGGTCAGACGCAGCATCGCTTATGATGATCATGATGATCCTGATGATCATCACTACGCATCTCCAGCATCACCAGCAGTTACCGTGATGATATCCTGATGACAATCATCACTATGCATCCACAGCATGAGCAGCAGCTATCATAACAATCACGACTAAAATGCATCACTGCATTCCAAGCCGGGTTTAACGGCAAGCTTGAAACGTAGAATGCTGATGATCCAGATGATGATAAACATCACGAAGACAAGGACGGGTGGCTGGCGCATGAGCATAACCGAAGATTCATCCTCATCAGCATCATCATCAATACTTATCATGACAATCGTCAGCCTTATCATCATTATCCGTATGATCATCATGATCTCTGATTCTGCTGGATTGGTAATGCAGAGGGTGCTAAGTCATGGCCAGCTTTGGTACTGTAGAGGGTGCTACAATGATAGTTATCATGAGAGTCATCATCCTGATCATCACCCGTATCATCATCATCATGATGGTCATCATCCTCCTTCATCTTCATGATGGTCATCATCATCACGGTGCTCAGCCGATTTTAGATGCAGAATCATCATAGTCATCACCGTCATCATCGTCATCATGATTGTCATCATCCTCTCTTCTTCTATACATTTCAAATGTGGCGTTAGGCACCATTGGTAATGCAGAGGATGCTACGATGATAGTTATCATGATTGTCATCATAGTCATCATCTTCTTCATCGTCATCATGATTCTCATCAGCTTTCCTCGACCAGGGCCCCAGCTTGAGCAAATCCTTCAATGAAATCATATCAAACTCATATGAAAAACACATACTTTTGACCAGGGTCCCAGCCTGAGGAGAGGATGCTACGCTGATAGTTATCATCACAGTCCGCATCCTTATCATCATTATGATCATGGTCATCATCATCTCTTATTAGCCGGCACTGGTGAAGCCGAGGAATCATCACGGTCATCATCATCTCTCATGAGGCAGCACTGGTGATGCAAAGGATGCTACGATGATAGTTATCGTCACAGTCATCATCATGATCTTCCTCGTCATCATCATGATGCTGGTCGTCGTCATCATCATCACTCTTCTCATCATCATCATGGTCATCAGCATCTCTTTCTTATATGCATTTCAAAAGATGACCACTCTTCTCATCATCATCATTATGGTCATCACAAACGTAACGTTAGACAGCATTGGCAATGCAGAGGATGCTACGATGATAGTTATCATCACAGCCATTATCATCATTATCATCATGGTCATCATCATCTCTTATTTGCCGGCACTGGTGATGCCGAGGATGCTACGATGAGTTATCATCACAGTCCTGACAGTGATGATAACTATCATCGTAGCATCCTCTGCATCACCAGTGCCGGCTAATAAGAGATGATGATGACCATGATGATAATGAGGACTGTGATGATAACTATCGTCTTAGCATCCTCTGCGTTGCCAATGCTGTCTAAGCCATCATCATGATGATGATGATGAGGAAGACCGTAGCATCCTTTGCACCGAGGACTGTGATGATAACTGTCATCGTAGCATCCTCTGCTGTCTGAATTGCATACAGCCCTCACCATTATCATTATTATCATCATGGTCATCATTTCTTATTTGCCGGCACTGGTGATGCCGAGGATGCAATAGTTATCATCACAGTCCTGACAGTGATGATACCTATCATCGCTGCATCGCCAATGCTGTCTAACGTCCCTTTTGAAATGTATATATAAGAACAAGAAAGAGATGATGATGACCATCAAGATGATGATGAGAATAGTGATGATGATGATGACGACCATCCTCATGATGATGATAAGGACGATCGTGATGATGACTGTGATGATATCTATCATCGTAGCATCCTTTGCATCCAGTGACCATGATGATAATGATGATAAGGATGAGGACTGTGATGATAACTATCATCGTAGCATCCTCTGCATTGCCAATGCTGTCTATTTTGAAATGTATATAAGAACAAGAAAGAGATGATGATGACCATCATCATGATGATGAGAAGAGTGATGATGGTCAGATGCAGCATCGCTTATGATGATCATGATGATCCTGATGATCATCACTACGCATCTCCAGCATCACCAGCAGTTACCAGCAATTACCGTGATGATATCCTGATGACAATCATCACTATGCATCCCCAGCATGAGCAGCAGCTATCATAACAATCACGACTAAAATGCATCACTGCATTCCAAGCCGGGTTTAACGGCAAGCTTGAAACGTAGAATGCTCATGATCCAGATGTGGTGATGATGAACATCACGAAGACAAGGACGAATACAAACCCTTCCCATGCGCCTCCTACATGCATACATACATACATACATGCATACATTTTTACACACATACATACATTTTTACATACATACATACATTGCTTACATTACATTACATTACATACATACGCACATACATACATACGTACATACATACATGCACTACATACATGCATACATTACACACAAACATTACATTACATTACATTACATTACCTTACATTACATTACCTTACATTACATTACATTACATACATAACATACATACATACATACATACATACATACGCACATACATACATACCATACATACCATACATACCATACATACCATACATACCATACATACCATACATACCATACATACCATACATACATACATACCTACATACATACATACATACATATATACATTGCATACATACATACATACATTACATAACATTACATTACATTACATTACATACATACATACGTACGTACATAAATTAAATACATGACATACATACATACACACACATACATACATACATACCTACATACATACATACATATATACAGTACATACATACATACATACATACCATACATATACATACATACATACATACATTACGTACATACATTACATACATACATACATTACATTACATTACATTACATTACATTACATACATACATACATACATACATTACATACACACAAACATTACATTACATTACATTACATTACCTTACATTACATTACCTTACATTACATTACATACATAACATACATAAATACATACATACATACATTTTTACATATTGCATTGCATACATTACATACATACATACATTACATTACATTACATTACATTACATTACATTACACACATACGCACATACATACATACGGACATACATACATGCACAACATACATGCATACATTACACACAAACATTACATTACATTACATTACATTACATTGCATTACATTACCTTACCTTACATTACATTACCTTACATTACATTACATACATAACATACATACATACATACATACATACGTTACATAACATTACATGACATTACATTACATACATACATACATACGTACGTACATACATTAAATACATTACATACATACATACATACACACACATACCTACATACATACATACATACAGTACATACATACATACATACCATACATATACATATACATACATACACACATACATTACGTACATACATTACATACATGCATTACATCATACATACATACATACATACATTACATACATACATACATACATTACATACATACATACATACATACATTACATACATACATACATACATACGTACATACATACATACATTACATACATTAACT
>CAUJNA010002842.1:0-18267 GCA_963377175.1 Effrenium voratum | reverse complement strand
AAAGAGTGCGTTCAAAGCAACAGATGTGGTGCAGCCAAAGGTGAAAGCGGCGAAGATAGAGCCCAAGGTCAGGGTGGTTCCACCTGAGAGCGCTCGTGCGCGGGACCCGGCGGAGGAAGAGCGTGACTCCAAGGCAGCGAAGGTGTCGCCAAGAAAGGAGAGGAGGTTGAATGCCCCACCGATATATGCGGGCGAGCCTACGCCTGGAGAAGGCGGGGATTCTTCTGCTTCAAGGCCAGGAGTTTTGTGTGTTGTGGGAGATGAAGAGCTGCATCATGAGGACGAGGTGCTTGAATTGCCCTATGATGAGCAGCAAGCTGAGACGATGATAGAGCATGACCACCAGCTCACTGGCGATGTGGAGGCAGAGCAAGGATTCCAGAGTTCGGAAGGAGATTCGGAGCTTCTTTACTACCCGCTTAATTTCGGGGGCGGTTGGCGGAAGGCGATTTGCAGGCGATAGATGATCTCGCTAAGCGCATGGAGGTGGACAGGCTCATGACCATGGGTGTTTTGAAGCCCATAAGCAAACAGGAGGCGCAGGAGTTGGGATTGAGAACACTCAGTACGAAGTTTGTGACAACTTGGAGGCCGAAGCAGCGAGACCAAGTTCCGAAGTTTATGCGTCGGGCTAGGTTCGTTGCTCGAGAATTCCACTGGGATGATCCGCATCGGCAGCAGCTATTTGCACCGGCGACGTCAAGTTTGGTCATTCGATTGTTGCCGGCCCTGTTTCAACACAAGAAAGCAGAAGGTTTGGACTGGGTAATGATTGCGTTGGATATTAGCGATGCATATTTGACGGTGGATCAGCAAATCCCCACTTGTGTGAATGCATGGATTGATGGGGAGGAATGGACATTTCAGCTGGACAAGCTGTTGCCAGGCCAGCGTGACGGTGCGCGTGAGTGGCATGGAGCATTTACAAGTTTCTTGAAGGAGAAAGTTGGAGTGGAAGGATGCACAGTTTGCCCTTCAGTTTTGCGAGCAGCTGAAGGATTCAATGGTCTTTTGCATGTGGATGATATGCTTGGAATTGGCACTGAGGAATTTATCATGGAGAGATTGGTGCCCGCAGTGGAAAGCAAATATAAGGTGACGTATGAGCTCATCACCAAGCCCGGACAGGAATTGTGGTTCTTGAAGAGGAAGCTGATTTATCATCGCTCACTGCGGTTTATCATTCAGCCCCACCAGAAGAATTTCACAAAGCTGTTCGAGCTGATGAATATCAATCCGGACAGGGTGAACCCTAGGGCAGCACCAATGCCTAGTGGAGGTGCTCAAGCCAAGCTGGCGGACAATCCTTTGGAGGAACCGGCGGCCAGCAAGTACAGGGCGGCGGTTGGACTGTTGCTTTACATGAGCACGGACTTGGTTGATTGCCAGTATTGCATCAAGACATTGGCACAGTGCATGGCTCATCCAGGTGCTGAGGGGTGGAAACTTTTGAAACATCTCTGTTTCTACTTGGTTGGTGTGAGGTACAACGCAATTTGTTTTGAACAGCCGATCTTGTATGATGGGCTGGTGGTGAAACGCTGTCCTTCTGCGATGGTCTTGGAGACATGCACGGACAGTGACTGGAGTGGAGACAAAGAAACCAGAAAGTCGACGTCATCTGCTGTGTTTCTGCTCAACAAGAATTGTGTGTACAGTTCTTCGCGATCTCAACGCACAATATCGCTGAGCAGTGGCGAGGCTGAATATTATTCCACGGTCAGTGCTGGTTGTGATACGATCTACCTTGCGAACATTATCAAGTTTTGCACTTATGAGAAACCTCTTGGGGTTTATTTGCTTACTGATTCGTCGGCAGCAAGGGGAGTGCTTGGAAGGATTGGTGCGGGTCGTATTCGCCATCTGAGTGGCCAGGTGTTGTGGATGCAGCAGCGAGTGGCGCAGGGCTTTTTCCAGGTCGGAACAGTCCCCACGGCAACAAATGTGGCGGACTTGAACACGAAGGCTTTGAGCCGAGATCGGGTGAAAATCTTGAGTTTCTTGGTCGGCATTGTGTCGGGCGAGTTTGAAGGTGAGACAGATGAATGGGTGCCTGTAGGTTTTGGTGAGTACGAGGCGCTCATGATGAAGGAGAACACGAGGTTGGCCATCAGGAGGATTAGATCTGACTTGAGTGGCCATGAGACGTTTGAAGGCGCGAGCAGCACGTCGATCACACAGACAGCAAAGAGAGTTTTCGCAGCTGGGATGATCAGTATTTTACTGCAGCCTGGCGGTAGCGAGAGGATCGAGCACGACGCCTTGAGCAGTGACAATGAGCCCAATGGTTTGAACAATCAGCATGATTGGATCATGGATGCGATTTTCTTTTGCAGCATTGCATGGATGGCAGTTTGCATTTCTTATGGATGTTTTTACTTGATGAAACGTGGCTACGGCAAGATTTCAGCGTGGTTTGGAACTGCGAAAGTCAAAGAAGAGAACATTGTGTTCATCACGGAGTTTGGAAAGCATTATCACAGACGGAATTGCAAATGGCTCGTGAGGAGCATTCTCATTGAGATTGAGGAGAACACTGCGGTTGCAAGGCACTACAAGAAGTGCCACACTTGCCATTACTTGGACAGAGCTGAGTTCGGTGGCAAAAGCAGCACAAGACAGGGTGCAACTGCAGCAAAGCGGAAAACAAAGGATGGAGGCGTGCGATAACGGAGTCCCGGTTTACTGCAAAGGGCTTGGAGCCTAGGTTTCACTTGAGCTTTTGTTTGAGAAGCTTTTATGCCAATGGCAGGCTGTCTCATTCGCTCGTTCGCATCAGGACTGTTGAAATCTCAGCTGATGCGTGGAGAAAAGGATGAAATCCCTTTCCATGTGGATTTCAAGGCATTTCAAGGCGGGGTGCTAAACCCTGCACGTACCGTGAGTAGGTTTACACGTTGTAACTGGGTTGCATGTGTTTACCGTTGTACAGCGACGGTTTGCGAGATGAACCGCTTGATTGGACAAGGCGTTTGACAGCTCAAAATGTTAGCATCTATGAATATTTAAACCTTAATGGGGCCGTGGTGCCAGAATTTCCCCCCCAAACCCAGCCTCATCTAAAAATGACCATTCTTTCCTTTCTGGAGCTCGCAGAGGTCGCCAAGTCCTTGGGGAAGTCGCAGAGGTCGCCAAGAGCTTTTCTGTCCTTGGGGCAGGAAATGTCTTAGGAAATGTCTTTGCTCTGCTCTGTCCTAGCGCTCCATCTTGCAAGCTCTTTGCGATAAATTGGTCTTCTTTTTGTTCGCAAATTGCTAAATATCAGCCGTTTCCAGGATTGTCTTCAAAATGCTGCTTCTGGAGCTCCACATGGCCAGCTCTCTACATTTGAACTAGAATGTGTTTTTTTACACCAAAATGTCGCTTCTGGAGCCTCAAATGGCCAGTTCTCTACATTTGAGAAAAATGCATCTTTCTTTCACAAACTTTATCAACGAAGGGCCACTTCCACGACCAAAATGTCGCTCAAATGGCAAGTTCTCTACATGTGAGCTAAAATGCGTGTTTTTTGCAAACTTTTTCAACAAACTGTAACTTCCAGGACTGTCTCCAAAAGGTCGCTTCTGGAGCTCCAAATGGCAAGTTCTCCACATTTGAATGTAAATACTTGCAATCCAAGCCTGAAGTAGAGATCTGGTCTTTTGGCTCCTTTCCAGCCGCTGATAAAGTGTTCATACGGCGCAATGTAAAAATGGCCACCCAAGCTTGAAATGTTAGATCTGGTCATTTGGCTCCTTTTTGGGCTTGGCCAGCTGCTGATAAACTGTTCGTGCGGCGCAACGCTTAAAATGTTTCCTCTTGTGGAGCAAGATAAAATTAGCAACCGGGCTTGCGATGACTTCCAGGGTTGGGGAGTTTTTCACTTGCAACGCCTGTCTTAAAATTTGGAGAAAAACTAATGAATTTTCGTATGTTGTGGGTAACCAATCTGGGTGGGTGGGAAAGCTAACACAAAACTTCCTCAATCCATTGATATACCCTCTAGACCCTAAACCCTAAACCCTAAACCCTAAACCCTAAACTTCTTTTTCTATATTAATTAAAACCCTAAAGGATTTGAGTCTAACGGTTCGCCTCGCTAGCATCTTCAATTCCCAATGGCCGTTTTATCATCGCCTCGCTAGCATCTTCAATTCCCAATGGCCGTTTTATCATCGCCTCGCTAGCATCTTCAACGGCCAACAATTGCCAATGGCCGTTTTATCAAGGACTAGCTTCAAAATTGCGCTTCTGAACCTCCAAATGGCCAGTTCTCTACATTAGCTCCAAATAGCTACTTACTTCTCTACATTTGAACTAAAATGTTTCAACGCTCACTTCCAGGACTGTCTCCAAAATGTCGCTTCTGGAGCTCCAAATGGCCAGTTCTCTACAATTGAATCAAAACGAAGTTTTTTTTATACAAACTTTATCAACAAACGGCCACTTCCAGGAGTCTCCAAAATATGGCAAATTCTCCACAATTGAACTAAAACGAATTTTTTCTACAATGGCCAATGGCCGTTTTATCATCGCCTCGCTAGCATCTTCAATGGCCAGTGGCCGTTTTATCATCGCCTCGCTAGCATCTTCAATTGCCACTGGCCGTTTTATCATCGCCGCGCTAGCATCTTCAATTGCCAATGGCCGTTTTATAATCGCCTCGCTAGCATCTACAATGGCCAATAGCCGTTTTATCAAGGACTAGCTTCAAAATGTCGTTTCTGAAGCTCCAAGTGGCCAGTTCTCTACAATTGAATTAGAACGAAGTCTTTTTTATACAAAATTTATCAACGAACAGCAGTTCCAGGGCTGTCTCCAAAATGTTGCTTCTTGCTTCTGGAGCTCCAAATACTCAATTCTCTAAACTTGAATTTACATAAGCTTTATCAACGAACGGCCACTTCCAGGATTGCTTCCAAAATGTCGTTTGTGGAGCTCCAAATGGCCAGTTCTGCACAATTGAAGTAAAACAAAATTTTCTTATACAAATGTATCAACGAGCGGCAATTTCCTTCTGGAGCTTAAAAATGCAAATTCTTTACATTTGAGCTAAAATCTGTGTCTTGATACAAACTCTAGCAAAGAAAGGATTGTTTCAAAAAAGCCGGCGGGGGGGTTGGGGGGGGCGGCAGCCCCCCCCATGAGACACAAAGAAGATGATTAAGCGCAGATGATTAGACCCTAAGATTCAAAGCAGGCCTCCCCCATGAGACTCAAGGCAGATGATTAGGCGCAGGAACAATGTACATGTCAAAACGTCGTTTCTGGAGCTCTAAATGACCGTATACAAAATTTATCAACGAATGGCCACTTCCAGGATTGTTTCCAGAATGTCGCATGTCGCTTCTGGAGCTCCAAATGACAAAGTTCTCTACAATTGAATTAAAACAAGTTTTTTTACATTAAATTTGTCAACGAACGGCCATCTCCAGGACTGTCTCCAAAATCCTGTTTCTGGAGCTTAAAATGCTCTAGCAAAGAAATGCATTCCTAAAATGCAACACAAAACAATTATTTCAAGGTTTTAAATGATGTGGCTTTCCAATGACATGGGATCTGGGGTGGGAGGTGTTTTTCAGCCAGAAGCTGTGGAAAAAGCCAACAGCCGTGGAAAAAGCGTGGCCTGGGTTGGCTCTGATGCCAAGATTCGGATTGACCCTAAAGTCTAGCCGAGCCCACCATGCCCATTACTTGGGTGGGCGAGGCCCGCCGAGCTCCGCGAGCGTCTTGAGTCCTTCGTCAGCCCGTAGGTTAAGCTGCGGGCTTGCCGCCTTGCTAGGCTTCAATCAGCCGGCCGACAGGCTTTGCTGGTCTACGACAGTAGACTAAAATTGAAACCCTAAACCCAAAGGTTTTTCCCTCTGAAGTCCCTCTTAGCTAAAAATGGCCGGCCTTGATAAAACGGCCATTGGCTTTGATAAAGCGGCCATTGGCTGCGATAAACTAGCGTTGTTAAAGCCTGCCTTGATAAAACGGCCATTGGATTCGATTACCTTTGATAAAATTGCCGTTGGTGCACCTTGATAAAATTGCCATTAGGCTTTGATAAATTGGCCATTGGAGCTAGCCTTGATACACTGGCCATCGGGGCCGGCCTCTATCAAAACCGTGGCCGGCCGGCCGTTGATAAACTGCTTATGTAGCGCAATAGCGGGTTGGGCCTCCGAAAGCTAGAGCTAAGGGTTGGCCCTTCCGGTTGGAGCTGGCCTGGATAAACTGGCCATCGGGCCGGCCTCGATCAAACCCGTGGCCGGCCGGCCGTTGATAAACTGCTTACGCGGCGCAAGAGCGGGTCGGGCCTCCGAAAGCTAGATCTAAGGGTTGGCCCTTTCGGTTGGAGCTGGCCTTGATAAACTGGCCATCGGGGCCGGCCTCGATCAAATCCGTGGCCGGCCGGCCGTTGATAAACTGCTTACGCAGCGCCATAGCGGGTCGAGCCTCTGAAAGCTAGATCTACGGGTTGGGCCTTCCGGTTGGAGCTGGCCTTGATAAACTGGCCATCGGGGCCGGCCGGCTGTTGATAAACCGCTTATGCGGCGCAATAGCGGCTTGGGCCTCCGAGGGCCAGACCTAAGGGTTGGCCCTTCCGGTTGGAGCTGGCCTTGATAAATTGGCATCGGGGCCGGCCTCGATCAAATCCGTGGCCGCCCGCCGTTGATAAACTGCTTACGCGGCGCAATAGCGGGTCGAGCCTCCGAGAGCTAGATCTAAGGGTTGGCCCGTCCGGTTGGAGCTGGCCTTAAAACAGCTTGGCTTGGCCGCTGATAAACTTCTTATACGGGACAATATGAAATCGGCCACGAAGCCCGAATGTAAAGATCTGGCCATTTGGCCGCTTCTGGTCGAGCGGCCACATGGTTGATAGAATGGCCATTGAGGCTGGCCGGCCTTGATCCTTGATAAAAAATGGCTTGGCTTGGCCGCTGATAAACTCCTTACACGGAGCAATATGAAATCGGCAATCCGTAGCGCAAATCCGCCAGATCTGGCCAGTTTTTGGCAATTTCTGGATAAAACGGCAATTGCGTTGGGCTTGGCGTCCTTTAGCTAAGACTGGCCGCCTTAGCTAGCCATGGCCACTTTGGCTAGCGCCTGGTAAGACGGCCATTCGCTCTGAATCCGTTGAAGCTAAAATTGGCTGGCCGCTGATAACCTGCTCACATGGGATCATATGAAACTCGCAACCCGTTGCATATATTTGCTAATTTGGTAATTTCTTGATAAAACACATTGGCTTGCCGGTCTTGATAAAACGGCCATTGGCTTGATAAAACAGCCATCGGCTTTGATAAAACGCTGCGGCTGGTCCTCATAAAGTGGCCATTCGCTTTGCGAGCTGTTGATAAAATGGCTCGGCCTCGCCGCTGATAAACTACTTGCGCGCGGCAATATGACGGGTCTCCGGACTTCATCTGACTGCGTCCGGAGTCGACTCCGGACCGAATCCGAACTGGTCCGGAGTCGCGCGATCGTCCGGAGTCGCGCTGCCCGACTCCGGACCAAATGCCGTTCGACTCCGGACGGGATCCGATTGCGCCCGGAGTCGCGTCGCGCGACTCCGGACTGGATCCGATCTTGTCCGGAGTCGAACGGCTTAATCTAGGCGCTGGCGCGCCTTCATGAGCGGCTGACCGCTTTTTAGCCACTACGACAACGGCCTAGCGTTTAGGCCCCGGCGCTGGGGCCGGCGCGCTCTCTATCACGTCGCACGGCTTCTGGACTTCGACCCGCGCGGGGGCTCAGCCGCACCACGCTAGTTTTCGAATTTTTGCGAAACAGCGCCGAGAGTTGTAACGCGCTTCCTTTCGGCGCCCGGGCGCAAACTCGGCGCGAGTACGGCAAGCGGCGCGGGGTTGTTTGTTTCGAAGCCAAAGTTGGAATTGAAGGAAAAAAAGTTCGATTTCGCAACAATATTAATTAGAACGTGTAAGCGTGACCTAGGCTTCGTTCACGCAACCTCCGGCGGCATTAGCGCTGATGGGATGGTTCTTGCTTCGTGCAAAATCTGCTGCGCGTGAGAGTTAGAGGCAGTGTCCCACCACGGCCGGTTTTGTTTGAAAATTCTGGGTCTTGTCCATGGATCTCGTTCGCGCCTAAGGACCGAGCAGCCGGCGGGCGCCATCCACGGCGCGAACGCGCGCCCGCCAGTCGCACGATGTACTCCTTATAGAGCTCAGCTGTTTTCGCTTTCAGACTAGAGGGTTGTCATTCGGTCGGCCTCCCTGCCAGGACACGTCGAGAAGAGGACGCGTGGAGGGAACCGCCCCGCCAAGGACAGCGACAGCGTCAAGGACAACAACAACAACAACAACAACAACAACAACAACAACAACAGCAACAACAGCGATAACAACCCAACAGCAACAACAGCAACAAGAACGGCAGCAGCGGCAACAACAACAACAACAACCACAAACTTCGCTGGCGCGCCAGGACTCGCCGACGGCGCGGGGCCAACTTCGCAGAGCCGCGCGCTGGCTTCAACGAGATGTTCGCGAGTCAGGCGGGATGTAGGGGTTGGCCGCCGCTCAAGGTCGGAGCTTGGGCAAAAACTTCGGGCACTGCTGGTTCAAAGGCCGCTCCAAGTTTGCTTTTCTTGGGAGTTGCTTAGCTCAGATCTTTGTCTGCAAGCCGTGCAAAACGCACGTCCGCTTAAACTTGGCCGTCGGCCTTGATAGAATGGCGTTGTCAAAGCGCGCCTTGCTAAAACGGGCATTGTCTGGCTTTGGCAAACACCAGGGCCGCGGCTCCAGCCCCTTGACACAATGGCGTTTCCTTGACAACACGGCCATGAGGGGGGGCCGCTCACGATATATTTTGACCGGCCCCCCCCCCCAGAGGGTCGGTCGCGATGTACGAAAAGGGGGCCGGTCGCGATCCGTATCACGACCGACCCCCCCCACGGGGGGGGCCGCTCAAAGTATATCGCGACCGGCCCCCCCGGATATTGCGACCGGCCCCCCCCCCAAGTCTGACAATTTCATATAGAAACCAAGCTCCGGAGGCTCCGGGAAGCTCTCGGAGACAATCTAGAAACAGCCAATCGCGAGGGTTTCCAGAACCATTGAGTAGAGAACAATCTTACGAACTATGCTAGGCAGCAACGGTTTCTAGTTTTTACTTTTGGCTTTTCGGTCGGCCGGTCGCGCGCCGCTCGGTCGCTTGCCCGCCCCCTGACAGGACCCGCCGAGCGGCCGGAGAAGGTCTCCCGCGGCAACCAGCCGCAGCGGGCAGCCGAGGCCGTCAGCTCCCTCGGCGACTGCGCGGGGCGGCAGCCGGAGAGGGACCCCCTTGGAGTTTCTGAGTGAGGGGGCCGACGGTCTCACATGTTTTCGGATTTCTCGGAGTCCTTGAGTGAGGGGGGCGCGGTCTCACATGTTTTCCGGTTTCACACGCCGTTTTGACACTAGTCTTTTTCGCGTCCGAACGAGTCCACAGACTTGTCGCACAAGCTTTGGCTGTTTCAAGATACATCGAAGTGGGTCGAAGGAAAACAAGGAATAAGGGGCGCCCAAGACTTGCCCACAAACGCACGCGGCCAGCTTTTTAAAGACACTTTGAGGTGGATCGAGGGGAAAACGCAAGAGACGGGGACGCCCGAAAAGTTTGGACGCCCCTCAAGACAGGAAACGCGGAAAATTCAGGAGGGGTCTCTTTGCTTGTCTTGCTCGGATTCAGTAGACGGGTGCTCACACTGGATCTTGGACGCTTCCGCAGCACCCGCGGCCCAAAACGCACAGAGTCGAGTCGCCTTCTCAACATGGGCGGCAAAGGGCGCGGCAAGAACGGCAAGGCCTGGAAGAAGCCCTCGCAGGAGGAAGAGGCCAAGAGGACCTACCTGGCGGCAGTAAAGCCGGAATGGGCCTTGGCAAAGAATTCGCTTCGGCCCTATGCTAGTGAAGACAGCTCTCCGTTTTTCACCGGCGGCAAAAGCGACACGAAGTATTGGGAGCTCGGCCGCATTCGCGAGGCCATGGCCGCCGACACCGCTGAGCTAGCCAACCGCCTGGGCATTGCGCTCTCGGAGTCCGGCGGCACGATCTGCATGGGCGCCGATGTTCTCAAGACCTTCGCCTCCGGCGAGGAAGGCCTGGAGAAGCTGGGGTTCCGCGGCGCCGCGACGCTCCTGGGCGGCGACGGCGGCCTCCGCGACGCTGCCAATGTCCTCAACAAGTACGGCACGCCTGTGGCGCGCGGCGCGCCGGAGCTCCGCCTGGCCGCGGAGACGCTCCTCGACTTCCTGGAGGACGACCCGGCGGGGAAGGCGAAGACCTTCCAGCGAGTGGCGCGGAGCGCGGCGAAGCTCTACTTGCTCGCCGTGGACCTGCTGCAGTGGCTGGCTGCTGCGGAGGACAAGAAGAAGTGGGCCGCCAAGTTCGAAGACGGCGAGGATCTCCAGCCGCGGGCGGTGCAGGCTTGGCTGGCGAAGCCGAAGGATCGTGCGAAGCTGCTCGCGGCCTTGGTTGCGTCCCATGAGGCGCAGGTGAAGACGCAGAAGGCCAACGCGCGGGGCTCCTCCGAAAGCGACGAGGCGGCCCAAGAGGAAAGCGCTACATCTTCCTCCAACAGCAAGGCCAAGAAGGACAAAAAGAAAAAGAAGAAGTCCAAGAAGGACAAGAAGAACAAGCAGAAAAAGGCTGTCGAGGCGAAGGGGAAGAGCTCTGAGGACGGCGGCGAGGGCACTTCGAAAGCGGAGAAGAAGAAGAAGAAGCGTAAGAGGACCGAGGCCAAGAAGTCCAAGAAGAGATCCTCCTTGTCGTCCTCGAGCTCAAGCCCGTCCAAGGAGACCGCGCTCCTGGCCGAGCTGGAAGAGGCGGCGCCAGACCCCGCCTTGATCCGTTGGAGGGAAAGCGACGTGGCGCTTGCCCTTGCGGGCGCGGACCAGCTTGCGACACAGCCGATCACGGCGGAGACCCTTGACCAGCTCAAGGGGTTGTTCGCCTTGGTTCCGGACGAGGTGCAGACGTCCCAAGGCCTACGTAAGATCAAGGCGGCGGTCGAGGCCATGGGCAAGGCTCCGGCCCGGGCGGCGCTGAACAAGATTGCGGGCAGGGTGCGGGAGGTGGCAGAGCTGGCGGAGGCGCTGCACGCGGCCCACGCCCCGGAGAGCCGGCCATCGGACTGAGCCAACCGGCCCTGGAGCTGCTTGGCGAAGACTTATCCACCTGTAGACACTAGCTAGGGCAGCAAGATAGCACTGATCCGATTTGCAGTCGCAAGCAAAAAGCGGAGCGCAGGGCAAACAGGGCTAGCCGAGGGTTCGGAAATCAGGTCGCAGAGGTTTGACCAAGCTTTCGAGGCATCGCTTATTTTGCTTTCGAGAATTCGCGACGCTCTCCGACGTGTTCTCAGCCCAATTCGGACGCCCACAGCCAAGTTGCCCTAGACTCATTTCAGACGCCATGCCGCGCGTCTGCTCCGGGTTCGCGCTGGAGAACGGCGATGCTGCGATGAGGTGCATCTTCGCGGAGAAGCAGAGCGGCCAGCGCTCCCGCGCTGGGCTCAGCGGAAAGTGCGTGTTCTGCGACCTGCACGCCCTGCCCGCGGCTTGCCGCACAGACAAGGGCCAGAACAAGGTCATCCGATCGCTGCGCGCCTTTCGCAAGGTCTATGAGGACAAGCCGCACATCTACAACTGCGCGATGATGCGCGTGCCGGAGGAGCTCCAGCAACCTTGCTTGAAAATGGCCAGCCTTGATAAAACGGCCATTGGCTTTGATAAAGCGGTCATTGGCTGCGATTAACGGCCGGCCTCGATCAAATCCGTGGCCGGCCGGCTGTTGATAAACTGTTTATGCGGCGCAATAGCGGCTTGGGCCGAAGAAAACGGCCATTAAGCCTTGCGTTGATAAAACGGCAATTAGGCCTGCTTTTGCTGAGAATAGCTTGGCCCGGCCGCTGATAAACTGATCGTGCGGGATAATAGCGAAAATGCAACTTGTTGCTGAAATCTGGAGGTCTGGCCATCCGTTCTGCCTTGATAAAACGGCCATTGGGCCTCGCGTTGATAAAACGGCCATTGGGCCTGCTTTTGCTGAGAATAGCTTGGCCCGGCCGGTGATAAACTGCGGGATAATAGCGAAAATGCAATTTGTCGCTGAAATCTGGAGGTCTGGCCATCCGTTTGCTTCTGCCTTGATAAAACGGCCATTGGGCCTCGCGTTGATAAACGGCCATTGGGCCTGCTTTTGCTAAGAATAGCTTGGCCCGGCCGCTGATAAATTGATCGTGCGGGATAATAGCGAAAATGCAATTTGTCGTTGAAATCTGAAAGTCTGGCCATCCGTTCTGCCTTGATAGAACGGCCATTGGCCTCGCGTTGACACAACGGCCATTGGGCCTGCTTTTGCTGAGAATAGCTTGGCCCTTCCCGCCGCAACCATCATAAAATTGCCCATGGGGCTGGCCTTGATGAAGTGACTATGGCCGGCCTTGATAAAACGGCAATTGCCATCAGCTTGATAAAATGGCCATTGGCTTTGGCAACGCGGCTTTGATGAGATGGCTATTTGCATTAATAAAATGATTATTAGGGCTGCCTTGATGAAATGGCCCTCGGGCTGTCCTTGACAAAGTGGCCATTGGACTTGCTTGATAAAATTGTCATTGGGGCTGGCAATTTGCTTGCCCTTGATAAAGCGGCCATTGGGGCTGGCCTTGATAAATGCAAACGGTGGCCGGCCTTTTCAAGCCCGCTGCTGATAATCCTTACATAAAAACTAGTGGGGACTTGCCCTGGCTGGAGCAGGGCTAGCCTTGATAAAATTGCGGGGCTGCCTTGATAAAGCGGCCACTGGGCCGCTCTAAAATGGCCATTAAAGTTGCCATTGGGGGTAGCCTTGCTAAAAAATCGGGGCTGGCTTTAATTACCAAGGCGCTATTGCGCCCGTAATAAAGCGGCTATTCAGATTCGTAAAATCTTTGTTTTTGAGCTCCGAATGGCCGATTCTCTGCACTTGAACCAAAATGTCTCGATTTCGTATGAACTCTGGTAAGAGCAGGCCATTAAGGCCGGCTCGAAAAATCTTGCTTTCGGAGCTCCAAACCGATTCTGCGCGTTTGCGCTAAAATGCGACGATTTCATGTCAACTCTAGCAAAGACCGGCCGCGTCCGGGGCCAGCTCGAAAATCTTGCTGTTGGAGCTCCGAGTTGCCGATTCTCGCGTCGATTTCGCATGAGCTCAAGGCCAGCTCGAAAATCTCGCTTTCGCAGCTCCGATGGCCGATTTTCTGCCTTTGAATTAAAATGCGTCAAGTTGCCGATCCTTTACGTTTGAACTAAAACGCGTTGATTTCATATGTCCGTGGCCGGCTCGAAAATCTCGCTTTTGGAGCTCTGAATAGCCGATTCTCTGCGTTTGAATTAAAACGTGTCATAAGAACTCTAGTAAAGAACGGCCGCTTCCGGGGCTAGCTCGAAAATCTTGCTTTCGGAGCTGCGAATGGCCGATTCTCTGCGTTGGAGCTATTTCATATGAACTCTAGCAAAGAACGGCCGCTTCCGGGGCCAGCTCGAAAATCTCACTTGCGAGGCTCCGAATGGCCGATTTTCTGCGTTTGAGTTTTCCTGTGTCGATTCCATCGCAGGAGCCTCGTCGCGGAGTCTGGCCGCGGAGCCTCGCCGCAAAGTTCTTGCCGCTGGGTCTCCGCGGGGGTGGCGGCTTCGGGCCATCTTCTTTTTTCTTGTCCAAGAATCGATCGAACCGCGCCTGCTACGCGCGCTTTGGGGCGACCCCGGCATGTCCGAGCAGGCGCGCTCGCAAGTATTTTCGAAAGGAAAGGTTAGGTCAGCCAACCCGGTCCGAGGCGCGACTCGTTCTTTCGGTTGGAGCTGGCCTTGATAAACTGGCCATCGGGGCCGGCCTCGATGGCATCCGTCGATTTCACAAGTTTTTCGAGCTGGGCCGGTCTTTATTGGAGTTCATATGAAATCGACACAATTTAGCTCAAACGCGGAGCTTGAAAAGCGAGCCGGCCCTGTTCCTTACTGGAGTTCACACTTCCGATTCTTTGCACTGAGCTAAAATGCGGAGCTCCAAACCGATTCTTGCGCGACGAGCAAAGAACGGCCGCGTCCGGGGCCAGCTCGAAAATCTTGCTGTTGGAGCTCCGAGTTGCCGATCTCGCGTCGATTTTCGCATGAGCTCAAGCAAAGGCAGCTCCGATGGCCGATTTTCTGCGTCGAGTTGCCAATCCTTTACATTTGAGCTAAAACGCGTCGATTTCACATGTCCGGGGCCGGCTCGAAAATAGCCGATTCTCTGCATTTGAATGAAAACGTGTCATAAGAACTCTAGTAAAGAACGGCCGCTTCCAGGGCCAGCTCGACAATCTCGCTTTCGGAGCTTCCGAGTAGCCGATTCTCTGCGTTGGAGCTAACTCCGACGGCCGATTTTCTGAGCTAACATGTGTCGATTCCATTGCAGGAGCCTCGCTGCGGAGTCTGGCCGCGGAGCCTTGCCGCAAGGTTCTCGCCGCTGGGTCTCCGCGGGGGTGGCGGCTTTGGGCCATCTTCTTTTTTCTTGTCCAAAGATCGATCGAACCTGCGCGCTTGAGCAGGCGCGCCCGCAAGTATTTTCGAAAGGAAAGGTTAGGCCAGCCAACCCGGCCCCAGGCGCAACTTGTTCCCCCAAGAGTGGGGGACGCCAGGGGGTTGATAACCCTAAACCCTAAATTGCTTGACATCCGGGCGGTCAAGGGGTGGGCAACCGGCTCCCGCCAGTTGGGGAGCGCGGAGTGAGTTGGGGTGTGTCTCACACCCAACGAAGCGCTCCCCCCAGTCGTCCACAAACCCTAAACCCTAAACCCTAAACCCTAAACCCTAAACCCGCCCGCCAACCCTCCTGCGGACGCAGGTTAGGCGGGCGACGCCGAGCGAAGCAGCGAGGCCACGCAAGCGGAGCTTTACGCGAAGCTTGCGCGATTTGTCTCTGGGCGGATCCGAAGCTTCTCGGAGCCTTCCGGAGGCTTGGCCAAGGCTTGGGGCCTTCCCGGGAGGCTCCCCGGGCTTTCCAGGCTTCCCTGAAAGCCTGCCGGCGTCTGAGGGCGAGCCGGCCCGTCGTCTCGCGCTCAACTGCGATGTGTTTGATGAGCGCTCGCAGCGCGTGCCCTGCGCGCCAAACCTAAAGCCGAAAGAGCCTCGGAGCCCCTGAGATTCTAGGGAATAGCGAAATCTAGCTGCCAGTCAGCGACCAACAGGGCGGTTATGGTCGTGAGGCTGAGCAGGTGGACCAAGCGGAGTAACTCCGGCGCGTGTCCCGCGCGCCAAACCTAAAGCCGAAAGAGCCGGAGCCTGATGGAGGCCCGGCGTTCGCGCGGAACTTCCGCGGCTCTGCGTCGCCCCGCGCTCAACTACGATGTGTTTGAGCGCTCGCAGCGCGTGCCCCGCGCGCCAAACCTAAAGCCGAAAGAGAGCCTCGAGGAACACTTCCGCGGGTCCGCCGGCTCTTGTCTCCCAGCTCCGAAAGCTTCCCGGAGCTTCTTGGGGCTTCCCGGAGCTCCCCGGCGCCAAGCCTAAAAGCGCGCGCCCCGCGCGCGAAACCCGAAGTTTAAGAGCCGCGAGCTTTGCCGCGCGTCCCACGCGCAAAACCTGGAGCCGAAGAAGCTGCGAGCTTGTCCGGAAGCCGCGCGCCGGCCCGGCGTTCGCGCGGAACTTCCGTCGTCTCGCGCTCAACTGCGATGTGTTTGAGCGCTCGCAGCGCGTGCCCCGCGCGCCAAACCTAAAGCCGAAAGAGTCTCGAGGAAAACTTTCCGCGGGGCCGGCTCTTGTCTCAGCTTTCCGGGCTTCTTCGGAGCCCCTGAGATTCTAGGGAAAATCTAGCTGCCAGCCAGCGTATGGTCGTCCGAGGAAATCGCCAGCTCTTGTCTCAGCTTCGGAGCCCCTGACACTTCAGGGAAATTGCGAAATCTAGCAAAGACGTCGACTTGCCTCCATGCGCGTTTGCTTGATTCTTTTTTTAAAGCCCGCCCGGCGTCTGAGGGCAAACCCTAAACCCTAAGCGAGTAGTGATAGGGCGGCCTTGGGGTGGGCAAGTCCACGGCCTATGGATGTGCGCGCAGTGATGAGGGGCGCCGTGAAAGCTATCCAACAGGCGCCCCGTTAAAGAGCGCGCGCATCCCTTCGGCTCACACCCTAAACCCTAAACCCTAAACCCTAAACCCTAAAACCCTAAACCCTAAATCTTCTCTTCAATGGAGATTTAAACCCTAATGTCTCATTGCTTCCGATTTGAACCCCCCCCTGGGGGTCTTCTTCTCCCAGAAGAGGATTCCTTCTTTTGGGAAGGGAAAGGTCTTAGGAAATGCTTTGGCTCTGTCCCGGGCTGGCTCAAAGCGTCTTCTTCACTTTGTCCTGGGCCAGCTCCAGAAGCTGTTCTTAGCCGGGCTGGCCTGCTGGGCCAGCTCCAAGAGCTGTTCTTAGCTGCCCCAGAAAGCTGGGCCCCCGATCTGGTCATTGGCTGCTTTCTGGGCTTGGCCAGCCGCTGATAAACTGTTCATACGGCGCTCAAAATGCAAAGACCTGGTCATGTGACTCCTTTCTGAGCTTGGCCAGCCGCTGAAAAACTGTTCATATGGCGCAATGTCAAAACGGCTAGCCTGGCTTGATATGTAAAGATCTTGTCATCTGGTTCTTTTCTGGGCTTGGCCCCGCTGATAAACTGTTCATATGGCGCAATGTTAAAACGGCCAGCCTTGCTTAAAGATCTGGTCATTCGGCTCCTTCTGGCTTGAAATGTAAAGATCTGGTAATTTGGCCTTTCTGGGCTGGCCAGCCGCTGATAAACTGTTCATATGGCGCAATGTCAAAACGGCCAGCCTGGCTTGAAATGTAAAGATCTGATCTTAAATCTAGGATCTTTCAAAATCTTGGGGGACAACAAAAAAGCAACCGGGCTTGCAATGACTTCCAGAGTTGCGCGGTTTATCGTTCGCAACCTCCGTCTTGAAATTTGGATAAAACCAAAGAACTCTGCTATGTTGTGGGTAACCAATCTGGGTGGGTGGGAAAGCCAGCAAAACTTCTCTCAATCCATTTGATATACCCTCTAGACCTTAAACCCTAAACCCTAAACAAAGCGAGGCGCGAACCACGGTGAGTGGGCGCCGAGCGCTACGACGCACAGCTTCGCTGGCGGAGGGAGCCGAGCAGACCCGCGGTGAAGCGGGGCGAGGCGACGCGTAGTCGCCCGCCGTTGAGGCGGGCGCGCGCATGGAGCTGCTGAACGCAGCGCGGCAAGCGACAGGCTTGCCTCAAACAGAATTACCCTAAACCTTCACATTTCCAGGCCCAGAACGGAGAATCCTCCCAATGGCCGTTCTTGATAAAACGGTCTACGGGCGATAAAACGGTCTACGGGCGATAAAACGGTCTACGGGCGATAAAACGGTCTATGGGCTGCCTTGGCTTGCTAAAACGGCCCTTGGGCGGGATAAAACTAGCTGTCAAGGACCTGACCTTGCTTCTGCTGAAAATGGCTTGGCCCGGTCGCTGATAAACTGATTGTGCGGGATAATATAGAATTTGCAACGCGCAGCAAATCTGGATGTCTGGGCATTTGGCTGCTTCTGCCTTAATAAAATGGACAAGGCGTTGATAACACGGTTTTGGGCCGGCTTCTGCTGAAAATGGCTTGGGGAGCGCCGCGTGCGCGGGCGCTGAAGCTTTTGTCCAAAATGGCTTACCGCAAGCCTTTTTCCAATTAAGCTGGCTCGCCCTACAAAAAGCACGTGCGCGGAAAGTTTGCGCAACGATGATGACAGGGCGCAAATTTCTAAGCCCCCCCCTCTTCGCGCTCGCTCCGCAATCCGATCACGGGAGTGCCGCGTGCGCGGAAACTAAAGCCTTTTTCCAATATGGCCCGCCGCAATCCTTTTTCGAGCTAAGCTGGCTCGCCCTACAAAAAGCACGCGCGCGGGAAGTTGCGCAACAACTGATGACAGGGCGCAAAATTCTCAGCCCCCCCCTCTTATGGCTCGCTCCGCAATCCGATCACGGGAGCGCCGCGCGCGCGGAAACTGAAGCTTTTTTCCAATATGGCCCGCCGCAATCCTTTTTCGAGCTAAGCTGGCTCGCCCTACAAAAAGCACGTGCGCGGGAAGTTGGCGCAACGATGATGACGGGGCGCAAATTTCTACGCCCCCCCCTCTTATGGCTTGCTCCGCAATCCGATCACGGGAGCGCCGCGTGCGCGGAAACTGAAGCTTTTTTCCAATATGGCCCGCCGCAATCCTTTTTCCAGTGCCCGACAAAAAGCACGTCGGGAAGTTGGCGCAAGGACTGATGAC
>CAUJNA010002841.1:0-18361 GCA_963377175.1 Effrenium voratum | reverse complement strand
TTTAGGGTTTAGGGTTTAGGGTTTAGGGTTTAGGGTTTTGGTTTAGGGTTTAGGGTTTAGGGTTTAGGGTTTAGGGTTTAGGGTTTAGGGTTTAGGGTTTAGGGTTTAGGGTTTAGGGTTTAGGGTTTAGGGTTTTAGGGTTTAGGGTTTAGGGTTTAGGGTTTAGGGTTTAGGGTTTAGGGTTTAGGGTTTAGGGTTTAGGGTTTAGGGTTCAAAGACTTCAAGACATGGATTTTTCAAAGCGAAGATCATCTAAAGCTTCGATCTCAATCCCACCCACCCAGATCCCATTACCAAGGGCCAGCCTCAACAAGTTGCCGGCGCAAAATAGAAAACCGAATGCGGGCACGCGCGGCGGAAGCCGCGCGGCGAGATCAACCGCGCGCGGCGACTAGCAAAAGGTTGCGCAGCAGCGCGCGGGTGGCGGGCAGCAAGCAGCGAGCGATGAGGAACAAGCGGCAAGCGACCCGTCGCGAAATTCCTCGCCAGAGGAAAAGCAAAGGCAAAAAGTTGGGCCGACATCAAGCTTGCTTTGAGCGCGCGTTTGCTCAGCAACCGTCGTCGGCCGGAGCTGCGTGTCTCGACTTGGAGGAAAAAGCTTCACAAGTAGATTTTTGTAGCATGAGCTGTAATAGGGAAGTTGAGCCGTTGACTTCAGAAGCAGCCCCGCGATTTCAAGCGGCTGGAAGCAGAAATCCGTGGCAGAGCCACGAAAAATCTCCCGGCAGCCCGAAACCACGACACGGCCACGCAAAACAAGGCGCGCGCCAGGGGGGAACCGAGCCCGGGACCACCCGCTTCGGAGACGGGCGCAAGACCACTGGGCCACCAGCCCCGCGGTGGGGCCCCGGCGCGCCCGCGGCTGAACTGCGACGCCAAGGCCCCAGCCGGAAAAGCGTGCGAATTTAGCGCGTGGCAAATTTTGCGATTTTAGCCCCGATCTTGGATTTGAATGGCAAGGCAGATTTAGCAGCTTGCGGGAAGCGCGCAGAGCCGAAAACGAAGCCCCGGGAAGAGCACATACATTATCGACCAGCTCTTAAATATATACTTAGAAGTTAGAATTGTGTTTAGGGTTTAGGGTTTAGGGTTTAGGGTTTAGGGTTTAGGGTTTAGGGTTTAGGGTTTAGGGTGTGCAGATGTGGTTGCTCGCTCGGGGATAAAATCCCCCAAGCCGCTCGCTTCGCGTAGCAAGTTCGACCGCCCCAGCCACCCAAAATAAAGACTTTTAGGGTTTAGGGTTCCATTTGCGGTGGAACCCTTGAACGGGTTCCAAGCCAATGCGGCGCTGTCTGAAGCAGCTGGGCTGCCAGCTGCTTGCCTTGCTAAACTTCTAGCCTGCGCAGGCATGGGTCGCGCTGCGAAGCGCTGGTCCTTTTTCGAGTTGCCCAGCTTGCGTAGCGTTGCGCGCTGCGCTGGTGGGTGCGGGCTGCGGCGGCAAGTACCATGTAGACGGCGTCTACATAATCCTCAGCGTCCACGGCGGGCGGACGACCAAGCGCCGCGTAGACGCCGTCTACCTGATCCTGCTGCGTTTGCCTGGCTGCCATAGCTAAACTTCTAGCCTGCGCAGGCATGGGTCGCGCTGCGAAGCGCTAGTCCTTTTTTGAGTTGCCCAGCTTGCGTAGGCCGCAGGTTCCACGCGAGCGCGTTGCACGATGCGCTGGCCTGGGTGCGGGCTGCGGCGGCAAGTACCATGTAGACGGCGTCTACATAATCCTCAGCGTCCACAAGGGCGCCGCGTAGACGCCGTCTACCTGATCCTGCTGCGTTTGCCTGGGCGTGGGCCGCGCCGGCAAGCGCCATGTAGACGGCGTCTACAGAATCCTCAGCGCCCGCAAGGTGTTGCTTCGCTAACCTTTTCCTGCGGTCACGCTGCAAAGCGTGGAGTTGCCAAGGCGCCGAGCGCGCAAGCGGGGGTGACCTGCGCGCACGCTTCGCCGCTTTGTCTAAAACAAGGAAATTAACAGCGCGAGAAGCAAGATCGACAAAGGTCCTTGTGCTCGGCGTGCGCTCCCGCCAGCTGGGGCAAGTCCTCCGTGTTACCCGTATGCAAAAGTTATCAACAGCGCAGAAGGTATCCACAAGGCTCCTTGTGCTTGGCGTACACCCCCCCCCCAGCCGGGGCAGGTCCCCATCTTACCCGTATGCAAAAGTTATCAGCGGCGCAAACAGCGGCCCGCCGTGTACCCCCCCCCATCCGGGGCAGGCCCCGCTATTACCCGTATGCAAAAGTTATCAGCGGCGCAAACAGCGGCCCGCCGTGTACCCCCCCCCATCCGGGGCAGGCCCCGCTATTACCCGTATGCAAAAGTTATCAGCAGTGCACAAAGCGACCTCCGTAGCCAAATGGTGCAGGCTGTAGGGTAATCCTATATTGGCTGCGCCAAAGGGTGTGGGTCGTCGTGCCACTTGCAGAGCCGCACAGCGGTTGTCCTGCTAGGCTTGACCCTAGCAGGCCCTCAGGTTCGCACTGGCGTCTCGGCTTGACCTCGAGCCCGAAGGCTCGCATGCCCATGTATATGGCCAGAGGCGCGCTCGCCTGTTTAGGGTTTAGGGTGTCCCAGCGGACGGCGCCCCCGTGAGACACGAACGGGGCGCCGGGCGCTGAAATCCCAGCCGCCCACCCAAATTTCGGCCTTGTCGGGTTTAGGGTTTGGCAGTTGCAAACCCTTCGGGTCTTTACAGTTTCCCCGCCCTTCCTTTTTTCTTTTTAAACCCCGCGGCGACGCCCTTCGGGCTTGACTTGCAGCTTTGCGACCTTCGCAGAGCGCGCGCTCGGACGCCTGCCAACCCTCACGCTCCAGTTCTTCTACCAGGGTCGACTCGCTGCTGCGCGGGCAGCTGAAAAAAGGTCTGGCTTGGCGCTTTGCCTGCGCCTCTGGCTCTGGCTGCTGGCTCTGGCTTCCTCGAAGCCGCTCGGCAGCACGTCCTCCTCGCAGGGCAGCTGGAAGCTCACGCTCCTCAGGCCCCTCATGCGTCTCCACCTTGGTCCTCTGAGGGTGCTGACCACCCAGCGGCCCTCCGGCAAGGAAGTAGCAGGGTCGCGCAGCGAGGCCTCCACCTGTTGCCTGACCCGCTGCGCCACCTGCTCCTCCGCGAGGTGGGCCTCGTCATGGCCCCGCTCAGCTCGTTCACTGGCAGCCAGTCCCTGCGCTCGTAGCCCGCCCCCGCGTTCCGCCCGCTGCACCGCCTGCCCCGGATGATCACCGGAGGCCCCGGGTCCGCGCCGCAAGTTCAGCACGACGGCCAGCGCGTAGGCCCCGGGTCCGCGCCGCAAGTTCAGCACGACGGCTCCATCCGGTTCCGTGCAAGGCCGGCGGCCGCCGTCCGCGGCCTCCGTGATCTCTTGTCGTTGTCTCGCCCAACTTCCCATTCTTTTTTTACGGGTCCATATGTTTTGCTCGGCCGCGCGCATTCTCCCCGATCATACGTGTACGTATGGTCGGAGAATAGCCTTTTACACGGCTTTGGTCTCCCGATTTCGATTCTGGCTTGTCTGGCTGCTGTTGACTGTCTGGCTTGGTGCTTGCTTCTACCTTTGCCTCTGACTCTTTACCTTTGTCTCTGCCTCTGGCTTTTGGCGGCTGGTGGCTCTGGTTCTGGCACTCCCTCTGGCTTGGCTGGCGCGCTGGAGGTGGCGGCCCTACTGCTTTGCAAGTTTTATCAACAGTGGCCGATTTATCAAAGTGCGGCACGGGCTGGCAAGTTTTCTCCATCCAATAACGGTTCTTGCTCAAAGCGCGACTTTGGCTGTTGGGTCTGGCTTGCGCTTTGCTTGCGCCTCTGGCTCTAACTGCTGGCTCTGGCTTTGGCTCTGTCTCTGGCCTGGCTTGTCTGGCTGCGCCTCTGCCTCCAACTGACTCTGGCTCGCTTGCTCTGGCTGTTGCCTGTCTCGCTTGGTGCGGGCGCTTCCTCCTACGCTTGCTGGTGGCTCTCCCTCTGGCTTGGCTGGCGCGCTGGAGGAAGGCAGCTGGCGGCCCCACTGGCAGTTTTGCCAAGAGCCATGGGCGGCCCAATGGCCGTTTTATCAACAGTGGCCGATTTATCAAAGCCAATGGCCGTTTTATCAAGGCCAATGGCCGTTTTATCAAGGCCAATGGCCGCTTTATCAAGGCCAATGGCCGTTTTATCAACAATGGCCAACTTATCAAGGCTTATCAAGGGTTTTCGGCGCTCTCCGCAGGAACGGGAGGTTTGGGGTTATCTTTGTAGAGATGAAGTGCGGCTTTCCCAGTGCCGCGCGTGCTTGCAAGTCACGGAGCCTTCGACAGCGGCTGCAGCCACCTGTCTCCGGCTCGCTCGCACTGCCGTTGCTTCGCTGCGGTCGACCCTATACAGCGGCGGGTCGACCTTCAGTTTCGGGTTTAGGGTTTAGGGTTTAGGGTTTAGGGTTTAGGGTTTAGGGTTTAGGGTTTAGGGTTTAGGGTTTAGGGTTTAGGGTGTGCAGATGTGGTTGCTCGCTCGGGGATAAAATCCCCCAAGCCGCTCGCCTTGCGTAGCCAAGTTCGCCCGCCCCAGCCACCCAAGGTAAAGACTTTTAGGGTTTAGGGTTCCATTCGAGGTGGAACCCTTGAACGGGTTCCAAGCCAACGTGGCGCCGTCTGAAGCAGCTGGGCTGCCAGCTGCCTGCCTTGCTAAACGTCTTGCCTGCGCAGGCGTGGGTCGCGCTGCAAAGCGCTGCGCTGGCATGGGTGCGGGCTGCGGCGGCAAGTACCATGTAGACGGCGTCTACATAATCCTCAGCGTCCACAAGGCGGGCGGACGACAGAGTGCGTGGAGTTGCCCAGGCTTGCAAAGGACGCCAAGAACCACGTAGACGCCGTCTACCTGATCTGTGGGGCGGGTTCCACACGAGCGCGTCGCGCGCTGTGTTTGCCTGGGCGTGGGCTGCGGCGGCAAGTACCATGTAGACGGCGTCTACATAATCCTCAGCGTCTACAAGAGCTGCTTGCTTCGCTAACCTTTTCCTGCGCAGGCGTGGGTCATGCTGCAAAGCGTGGAGTTGCCAAGGCGCCAAGACCGGCTGCCCAAACACGCATGGGCCAAGCGCGCATTGATGTTGTTTGCAAGCAAGCCGCAGAACTGGGCGTGTCAGGCGCTGCGCTTGCGTGGGGGTGACCTGCGCGCACGCCTCGCCGCGAGATCAACGAGGGTCCTTGTGCTCGGCGCGCAAGAACATCCACAAGGCTCCTTGCGCTTGGCGTACACCCCCCCCCAGCCGGGGCAGGTCCCCGATATTACCCGTATGCAAAAGTTATCAGCAGTGCAAGAAAGGATCTGCAAGGCTCCTTGTGCTTGGCGTGTACCCCCCCCCAGCCGGGGCAGGTCCCCGCTATTACCCGTATGCAAAAGTTATCAGCAGTGCAAGAAGCGACCTACAAAAGTCCTTTTGCGCGGCGTGTACCCCCCCCCAGCCGGGGCAGGTCCCCGCTATTACCCGTATGCAAAAGTTATCAACAGTGCACAAACCGACCCCCACATGGAAAAGGTGTACGGTTTAGGGTAATCCTATACTGGCTGCGCCAGAGGGTGTGGGTCGTCGTGCCACTTGCAGAGCCGCACAGCGGTTGTCCTGCGAGGCTTGACCCTAGCAGGCCCTCAGATTTGCAACGGCGTCTCGGCTTGACCTCGAGCCCGGCGGCTCGCATGCCCATGTATATGGCCAGAGGCATGCTCGCCTGTTTAGGGTTTAGGGTTTAGGGTTTAGGGTTTAGGGTTTAGGGTTTAGCAAAGTTCAAGCGCGCGCCTCGACGCTTAAAGCGTCGGGGCGGCGCGCGCCGCGTTCAGCGATCTCCCCACCCCTGACCACCCAAACCTCAACCTTCCCGGGTTTAGGGTTTGCCTGCCCTGCAGCCTCCCGCGCACGCGGCGCTTCCGTGATCGGATTGCGTCTCCGCGCCTGCGCTCCCGCAGTCGAGATTCCGCCGCGGCTATGGGCTTGTGCTGCAGCGTCCCGCGCGCGGCGCTCCGGTGATCGGCTTGCGGAAGGCCAGTTTTAGCATCTCCGCGCCTGCGCTCCCGCAATCGAGACTCCGCCGCAGCTATGGGTTTGTGCTGCAGCCTCCCGCGCGCGCGGCGCTCCCGTGATCGGAGTTGCGGAGGACCAGTCATAACATCTCCGCGCCTGCCACAGCTATCGGGTGTGTGCTGCAGCCTCCCGCACACGCGGAGGGCCAGTTTTAGCATCTCCGCGCAGTCGAGATTCCGCCGCAGCTATGGGTTTGTGTTGCAGCCTCCCGCGTGCGCGGCACTCCCGTGATCGGAGTTGCGGAGGGCCAGTCATAGCATCTCCGCGCCGCGCCCCGAGATTCCGCCGCAGCGATGGGGTTTGTGCTGCAGCCTCCCGCGCGCGCGGCACTCCCGTGATCGGAGTTGCGGAGGACCAGTCGTAACATCTCCGCGCCTGCTCCCGCGTCGGAGATTCCGCCACAGCTACGGGGTGTGTGCTGCAGCCTCCCGCACACGCGGAGGGCCAGTTTTAGCATCTCCGCGCAGTCGAGATTCCGCCGCAGCTATGGGTTTGTGCTGCAGCCTCCCGTGTGCGCGGCACTCCCGTGATTCCGCCACAGCTATAGGGTTTGTGCTGCAGCCTCCCGCGCGCGCGGCACTCCCGTGATCGGAGTTGCGGAGGGCCAGTCGTAGCATCTCCGCGCCTGCTCCCGCGTCAGAGATTCCGCCACAGCTAGGGCTTGCGCTGCAGCCTCGCGTGCCTGCCGCAGTGGCCGTTTTATCAAAGCCGATAGCCGTTTTAGCAAGGCCGGCCAGCCTCAATGACCGTAATCAATAATTGCTAATCTACGAAAGCCAGTGGCAAGACTAGCAAAGCCAATGGCCGTTTTAGCAACCGGAAGCGGCCAAGTGACTAGTTTGTATAGAGTCGTATCAGCGGCCAAGGCTAGGCCCAATAGTAGTTTTACCAACAATGGCCGATTTATCGCAACGGCCGTTTTATCAACCGGGAGCGGGCAAAGGGTCAGATTTCTAGAGCTCAGCTGCAGCTAGCCGATTTCGTATTGTCCTGTGTAAGCAGTTTATCAACGGCCAGGCCGAGCCATTTTCGAATCCTCGCAAAGCCAATGGCCGTTTTATCAAGGCCGGCCGACTTCAATGGCCGTTTTATCGCAGCCAATGGCCGAAGCAAGGCCGGCAAGCCCCGATTGGCCGATGTAGCTGGCAAGCCCCAATGGCCGTTTTATCAACAATGGCCGATTTATCAAGGCGCAAGCTAAAGGAGGAGTCATAGATCCGGGCCCACTTTTTGGCGGAAGGTTTAGGGTTATTCTCTTTGGAGCGAGCCTGACGCTCGCGCGCCACGTTCAGTGGCTCCATGCGCGCGCCCGCCTCACCGGCGGGTCATTGCGCGTCGCCTCGTCCCGCTCACCGCGGGTCTGCTCGGCTCCCGCCGCCAGCGGAGCTGCGCGTCGTAGCGCTCGGCGCCCACTCACCGTGGTTCTCGCCTCGCTTTGTTTAGGGTTTAGGGTTTAGGGTTTAGGGTTTAGGGTTTAGGGTTTAGGGTTTAGGGTTTAGGGTTTAGGGTTTAGGGTTTTAGGGTTTAGGGGTTTAGGGTTTAGGGTTTAGGGTTTAGGGTTTAGGGTTTAGGGTTTAGGGTTTAGGGTTTAGGGTTAGGGTTTAGGGTTTAGGGTTTAGGGTTTGCCCTCGGAAGCGGCGCGCCTCGACCCAGAGGGTGGCGGCGCGCCGAGGCGGCTGCTTCAACCCACCCCAATACCGCCCAGAGACAAATCTTTTAGGGTTTAGGGTTTGAATTTTGGGCCCCGGCAGGGCGAGTGATAAGGGAAGCGCTTGATCGCGCAGAGACAACATGCCCGCAGCGCAAACGCTTGAAATTCGCAACTTTATTATTCTGCGACGGCTTGCAGCGCCGGCCACGTTGCTTGGCCTTCCTAAGGCGCGGGCACTTGTAACGCAGCTGCCGGCGAGGGGTTTGGCAATTTCGCCGCTAGCAAGAGGCGGGGGATAGTTCAGGCGAAGGTTGCAGCGATTTCATCGCTGGCGCTAGAGCGCTGCAGCTGCATCAAGTTGAGTTGCAGAAACGTTTGGGAAAGTTGCAGCTGCGCCGGCTTGAGCCCAAAGCTTTACTGCGCTTGACTGGGGCGGTCGCGCGCGCCTGGGCCTCGCAAGGGGTCTTCGCGCGGAGACGCGAAGCTGCTCTGCTTGAGGCTTGCGAAGGAGCCGACGGTTGCAACGACTTCGAGCACGCGTCGGGCCATAGTGGAGGCCAAGGTTGCAACGATTTCCTCGCTAGGGGTTGCAGATACGTTCAGCGCTTGAAGGCGCAGCTGCGACGGTTGCCAAAGCGTTGCTCTGGGGCAGTCGCGCGCGCTGGCACGTTGCTTGGTCGACTCGCCGCGGGCTGCGCCTTCGTAAAGAGGTCGGCGACGAGCCGTCGGGGAAGCGCAAAGGCTGCAACAAGCCGTTGTCCGTTCGCTGGCTGTGTTGGAAGCGCAGCGCGCGGCTGCGCCCACGGGGCAGCTAGGGGCCATCGTTCAAGCACGGCTTCTGCGATTTCATCGCGAGCGTTGGGGGCCATAGCGCAGGCCACGGCTTCAATGATTTCGTCGCGGGCGCGCTGGCCTTGTAAGGAAAAGCTTTGCGAGGAAAACGGCCGGAACAGACCTGTCCTAGTTGGCCGTTCTGTGAGACACTGTGACGTGACGGACGAGGAAGGGGGCTTTGGATTGAAAGCTTGCCCCGATGGCCAGTTTATCAAGCGATTGCAAGTTTACCGGCAATGGCCATTTTATCAAGGACGGCCATGCCCAATGGCCGTTTTATCAAGGATTTTAGGAAAGACTTTTCACCTAGGTTAGGGTCTAGGACCTAGGTTTTAGGGTAATATAATATTGCTTCGCATATTATGTGCCTGCAGGCACGGGCCCAAGAGGAGGGAGGCCCTTGGGGCAGCTGCATACTTGCTGGCGCTGTCTAGGCAATAGCTCGGAGCTATTGCCCGGGCGCTAAGCGCGCCGTGCGCTCACGACTCCATGGCGCTCTAAGCGAGCGGTCAGTCGTCGCGAGCTTAAGTTTAGGGTTTAGGGTTTAGGGTTTAGGGTTTTAGGGTTTAGGGTTTAGGGTTTAGGGTTTAGGGTTTAGGGTTTAGGGTTTAGGGTTTAGGGTTTAGGGTTTAGGGTTTAGGGTTTAGGGTTTAGGGTTTAGGGTTTAGGGTTTGCTTGGGAGCGGCGCCCCCGTGAGACACGTACGGGGCGCCGGGCGCTGAAAGCCCAAACACCGCCCGCCCAAATTTCGACCTTGTCGGGTTTAGGGTTTGGCGGTCGCACACCCTGCGGGTCTTTACAATGTCCAGTCCTTTCCTTTTTTTGCTTTTCAATGGCTGCGACCTTCGAACGCGGCCGTCGAGCCGCTGATAAACCGCTTATGCGGGATCATATGAAACTTGCAAGCCAATGCCCACTTGTGAAACTTTTCTACTTGACAACCACCCCAGGACTCACATGTATAACTAACATTGTGGTGACATAGAAACCACATGGACCTTTGGGATGAATCCCGATACTCCGCTTAGCGCGATGGCTCAAAAGAGTGTGTGTGGCCGTTTGTGGTTTGGTGTGTGTTGTAGGATTTGGTTGGCGTGTTTTGTCCCTCTGTTTAACATGGTAGCGGAGCTGACTGGTGATCCGAACACAGGGGATCCAGCAGCTCAAGGCAAACAGGCAAACAAGGTTAGGGTGCCATGGTTTCAACTGGTGATGTGTTTGATATACTGCAACAAAGCGGTGGCAACAGCTGAACCCACCTATTTGCAGTTTTTGCATGGATTCTGCATGGATGAGATTTTCACGCGAACGGATGATCAAAAGCAACAGCATGAGTCTTGCACGGATGAGTTTTTGGCAGGAACAAGTTTTGCATACAAGCAGATGAGTTTTGAGCAGGTGAGCAGTTTTGGCGATGGGCGCAACAACACAGGGCTCAATTTGGATGTGGCACATAACAGCTTGACATGTGGTTTCACTGACAAGCAGAACGCGCATGCAGATATTTGCAGCAGGGACTGGCGCATGGACAAGGAGGAGACGGATATGCGTATGCCTGGTATCAGAGGCAGGTTCATGGACTATGTGAACGCGGCTATGCTGATTGGAGTGTTTTCTGATTTGCAAACAGGGAGTTTGATACCGTGGTTAATCCTGGTATTTGCAGTTTTTGGCGGATGGTGTTTCAAGCGCTTGAGCCGGGGAAGGAACAATAACAAAGTATTGGCACGGATTTGCAAGAGGCGACATGCAAGAAGCAGATGCAAGCAGTACAGACAAAGCAAGAGCATGGTCTTGGTAGTGCTGTATTTGTTACCCACAACTGTATCAGCAATGGATGAACAGCAATTTGAGAGGTTTGTGCAGGCAATGTCTTCAACTGGACGCGGACTGGACATAGCGAGCAAGGTTCTGAAGGCACCTGAAGCTTACAGTGGTGACACATCATGGGTGACCTGGAGGCACAGTTTCCTGAACTGGATGGGGTATGGCGAGACAGAGATTGTTAATTCAATAGCAACTGTAGAAAGGATGGCAGTTGAGGAGAGCGTTGAAATGGATCAATTTACAGATGCAATTAAAACGCAATCGCAGCGGCTGTATTCTATTTTGACTTCATATTTGCGTGGCAGTGCATTGCAGGTGAGCCGAAGTTTGGCAGCAGACCGCAACGGATTCAAGCTCTGGAAGACATTGATGAATCAACATGCCCCAAACACAAAACAACGGGCTTTGGCATTAAGTCAGGCAATATCCAGTTTTCCTGCATTCACACGTGAGAGAAGTTTTGCTGAATCAATAGCGCAATTGGAGCAGTTGGTAAATGAGTATGAGATGGCAGTGAACAAGGAATACGACAGGGAGATCCTCAGTGGAGTGCTATTGAGGTGCACTCCCACCAACATCAGGCAGCACCTCACACTGTCGATGGGACCTGGAACTACGTATTCAGGACTGAAAGAATCGTTGCTGTCATATGAGAGAGCATCACGTTCATGGGATGTTGATGGTGTCATGCGGCAAGTGCAGGGCAGTGACATGTCTAGCAAGCAACAGCAGCAACAGCAAAATCAGGGCCCCACTCCAATGGAGGTTGACAGAGTTGAAAAAGGGAAAGGATGGAAAGGCCACAAAGGAAAAGGCAAACAGAACCAATTTGGCAAGGGCTGGTCAAGTTGGGCAAGCAGCTGGTTTGGTGGGCAAGGAAAAGGCGGCTCAGGAAAGAACAAAGGCAAGCACAAAGGCAAATCGAAGCACAAGGGCAAGCACAAAGGCTCGAAAGAAAAGGGCAAGCGCAACAAGGGCAAGCAACAGCAGCTGGACAGAAACAACTGCAGACTGTGTGGTCAAAGCGGCCACTGGGGCAACGAGTGCCCAAACCAAGTGAGGCAGGTTGAGGAGACACAGCAGGACTTTCACCAGCAGCCAGAGCATAGGGCAGCAAGTGTGGCGAGCTCTTCAAACTCGGTTTCAACGGGCACCACCGGCACAACATTCAGGACACCCACTAACACAAGACAGGTGAGGCGTGAAGCTTTACCACATCGGGACACCCCCGGAATCATACCCGGAACAGTTTGAGATCCAAGCAGATTCAGATGGCAGCTACTATGCCAACATGGTGAGAGTGACAGGTCCAGATTGGTACTGGATAGGTGATGAGGATGATGCTGGATTGGAACCAGCAGATGAAACATTCATGTGGTTGGCAGGTGCAACATGCGGATGGGAACCGCAGACCAACTGTGGATCGGGACCACAGATTAAAACTGGATTGGAGCCAGGACCTCAGTTTGCGGAAATCAACATGGTGCAATTTGCGCAGAGCAGTGATGAGCAGTGGGTTGTGTTAGACTCTGGGGCAGATGTATCTTTGCTTCCAATGAGCATGGCAAATCGTGGTACACGGTGTGGTGCAGGTTTTGGTATTGAGTTGCAGGATGCACAAGGTGGCAGCATTGCATGTGCAGGCATGAGACGTGCAACCCTCAGTGTGGCAGCTGGTGCGCAAGACATTGAAATAGAAGAAGACTTTGTTTTGTCTGGTGTAACAAATGTGCTTGTGTCATTAGGAAGACTAATGAAGTGCGGTTGGAAGTTGGTATCAACAGATCGGCATGGCATGGACAACCTGGCAGGGTATTTGCAGGCACCTGATCAGGAAACGGTTATCCCGGTCCACTTCAGGAAGAACAGCCTGGCGTTCAAGGCATCGGTTTTTGCAGTGCGGCTGCATCAGAAGCCCAAGTTGGCAGCATGTGCAGTGCAAGTTGACATTGGTTTTGACCATCATGCGTGTGAAAGAGATCAGTGGTCATTCTTGAGCAATGCAACACCATATTGGTTGTGCTTGACAAATCATTTTGTGGCACCTCCATCAAGCGGGACGTGGAGGTTCAGAACAACTCTGATCAAGAATGAGCAAGGCTGGAATGCAGTGGAAATTGGTGCGCCAATTGACTTGATGCTTGATGAGGTTGAAACAGAACTCCCAACGGGTCAGCAACTGGTTGAGGTGTTGACGTTTTTGCACAGGAAGGCACATGTGGATGATCGCAGTTTTCTTGAAGAGTGTCTGGCAATGTTGGAATCAGATGTGGGTGCATTTCCAATAGCAGAACCCGGTGTTCCCGCAGAGTTGATTGGCAACAGAGATGAAAGGATTCTCCCGTATGTAGCTGGTGGGCATGATGACCTTCCAGACTCAATTGTGGTGAACTCTGAGGAAATCAGTGCAGAGAGCAGCGTGAAGCAGCTAAGGCGAATTTGCGAATGGTTGGGCCTATCAAAGGCAGGTGCAAAATGGGCAATGTACAGCAGAATTTGCAAATACATGCAAAGCCAAGGAGCCGAACAAGATGTGCAAGATGTGGCGCACAGAATGCAGAAGGACTTGGGCAAGAGCAGTGCGCATGTGAGACCCCAGGCAGAGAAACCTTCAGATGAGGAGGTTAAAGAACATGCAGCAACACATTTACCTTTCAAAGCCTGGTGTGACATTTGTGTGCAAGCAAAGTCACGAGATGACTACATGCAGAAATCTGCCGATTACAGCAGAGCTGATGATGGTAACCCGTGCATACAGATGGATTTCATGTACATTGGGCAGAACTGTGTATCGCTTTTGGCTTTGGACACTTGGTCAAGATTTTGCAAGGCTATCCCAGTTGCAACCAAAGCAGCAACACGTCAACTGGCAGAGGCAGTTGTCAGATTTAGCCTGGAGTTGAACTACATCAACGAGGAGGTTGTATTTGCAATGGATGGCGAGAAATCGACTGTCAATCTGCTGGATATGGTGGTGGATTTGAGAAGGAAACTGGGACACAAAGCTGTGAAGTGTCAAGGCAAAGCATATGATAAAGGACGGACTGCCAAGGTGGAGAGACACATCCAGACAATTCGTAATCAGGCACTGGCGCTGACATTGGCTGTGGAGGAGAACATCGGCAGCAAGCTCAGTCTTGAGCATGGGATAAGAGCATGGGCTCTACATCACGCTGGATGGCTACTGAACAGATATCACAGTGGCAACGCATTGGGAATGTGTCCATATGAGGTTGTGTATGGCAGACCTTACACTGGCAAGATTGTTCCATTTGGTGAGTATGTGTATGGATTACGGAAACCTCTGACAAAGACAGCAGCAAACTGGCATGGAGGAATCTGGCTGGGCAAGAACGAAGCTGACATGGATGTTGTTGGAATCAGAGATGGTGCTTTTACATGCAAGAGCGTGCGCAGGACGAGCAATGCGTGGCGCAAGGATGTGGTGGAGCAGTTGGAGTGTTCACCTTGGATGAGCAAATCTGCGAGAAGACAGAAGGCATCAACTGGCTATGTTCCTATGCCTGTCATTCGCGAGAAGGTTCAAGGGGAACCTGGACCAGATGACCATGGGTCAATTGCAGATGAAGCAGCAAGTGATCCAAATTCAGTGGATGAGTTGCTTGCAGAGTTTGACAATGATAGTGATGGAGTTCAACAGCATGGTCAGGCAGGGAAAAAGAATCCCGCAGTCGACGAAACTGGAGACGAAAGCCCGACAAAGAAGCTGAAACCAGATGACACATTGCTTTGCGACCTGATGGACGAGTCGAGAGGCAGTGAGTCACCAACAAAGAAGCTGAAAGCAAATGCAGTTGGATGCAATGGCAGATATCCACCAATGTTGTGTGGTATGGTCAGTGCAGTTGGCATGCGAGAAACGGACGATGAGCCAGAGGAAGATTTTGACTGGTCTGATAATGACGCTGGTTTTGATGGTGATGTCGAAGAAGGCGAACCAGACGAATGTGTAGAGCAACCACCTCAGTTGACAGATGAGGAAAAGGAGAACCTGGACATTGAAGCTGCAAAAGAAGAAGTTTTGAAATTGAGACGTCTTGGAGTTGTGCAGGAGGTCACGAAGGACCAATGCGATCCCAGTGGAAAATTTATCACATTGAAAGAAGTCTATGACTGGAGATTTCGAGATAGTGCATGGCGCAGGAGATGTCGAATTGTGGCACGAGAGTACAAATCGGGAAAAGGAAGTTCTGACACTTTCGCACCGACCTCAGCGAGCTGTGTAACCAAGATGATGATGGTTATGCGTTTGATGAAGAGGTGGAAAGCAGCAGTCATTGATGTGAAGGACGCGTTTCTCTGTGTGGACCAGCAGGAGTTGGTATATGTTTGGATTCGACCCTGGATGCGAAAAGTGCTTGGATTGGGTGATGATGCAGTTTGGCTTGTGAGAAAGTGTTTACCAGGGCAACGAAATGCGGGACTTCGCTGGTATGAGAAGATCACTGGAGTTTTGCGAGAAATGGGATTTGAATCTTGCATTAGTATGCCTTCGGTGATGAGACACACAACCAGACCGCTGGTTGTGAACATTCATGTGGATGATGAATTGGCGCTTGGAGAAGATCCAGATCTGAGGTGGCTGATCAGGCAGCTGCAGAAGATGTTTCAGCTACAAGTTGAAGGACCCGTTCCAGAAGAGGATGTTGGATGTGGAGAAGAAATTTCATATTTGAAGAAGCGGTTCATTTTTGTGAGATCTGGAATCCTTGTGAAACCAAACAAGAAGTATGTGGAGAAGCTTACAGAACTGATGGGGACCAAGGACCGAAAAGGCAAGTCCATCCCAGAGCATGGTGATCTGGGGAAACCAGACAAGACTGGTGAGCTGGACATAAAGCAACAAAAGCAATATCGCAGTGGGGTAGGAATTTGCATGTACGTGGCGCAGGAAAGAATTGATGTGCAACATGCAGTCAAACAGCTGACCAAAAGCATGAGACGACCAACAAAGCAGGCATTGGTTTGTTTACGGCATTTGGCATTGTATTTGCAGGACACAGCTGATTTTGGCATGTTGATGGAGTTTGCAAGCAGCGGATTCAGGATGATCTGCAGACTCAATGGTGGGCAGCAACAGCATGGTGCAGATGTTGTTGAATGTTTTTGCGATTCGGATTGGGGTGGCAACATGGACAATCGCAAGAGTACCACTTCAGTTGTGGTATGTGTAAATTCAATTGTGGTGTACAGCTATTGCCGAGGACAGAAGAGCACAGCACTTTCAAGCTGTGAAGCTGAGATTCTGGCAATGACATCTGGAGCAAGCGAGAGCTTTTTGATTCGAGACATTTGGATGTTCATCAGCTACAATAAAGAAGCTTTGCTTGAACTCAGGAGTGATAGCTCAAGCGGAAGGCAGTGGCTTCAGAGGAGTGGTGTTGGCAGACTGAAGCACTTTCAGATAAGGCTATGCTGGCTTCAGCAGGCGATCAAGGAGCGTGAGTTGTGTGCTTTACCAGTAGGCACAAAGTTGAACATTGCAGATTTGAATACGAAGCGTTTGACAGCAAGCAGGCGCAAGTTTTTGATGTATTTTATGGGCGTTGTGCGTGCTGACAATTCAGACACATTTGAGCATGTGGGACAAAGCGAGTTCCATGATCATTTGCTTGACAAGATGGCAGGTCATGCGCAGCAGACAGGTTTCAACACTGAGAAACTTCTGAAGGTCTTATTGGTAACACTGATCAAAGGCTCAGCAGGGCAGGTGTGCAGCGAGCCGGGGAAGGACCAAGAGACAGAGTGGTGCTGGTTGACAATTTTCATTTGCGGAGTGTGCATGTGTGGAATTCCGATTTTGGTTTGGTATTTGTGGAAGAATCTGCAGAAGCTGGGTGACCAGCAACATCAACAGGAGGATGGAGAAATTGTAAGGATGGAGATTATAGATGACAAGAGAAGCATCAAGAGGATGGAACGTTTGCAGAGACAAGTTTCAGAGGTGCTTCATAGGCTGGAGAATATGGAGGAGAAGATCGAAGACCTGAGTCACAGGGTCTATGTTCTGGAAGAAGCAGACAAGTCAGAAGGGCGACCTGACAGCGATAACAGTGCAATGTGGAATGCATTTGGATATGGAGAGACGGATGATGAGCAAGAAGATTGAAGCTTGTGAAAAGCGAAGGTCGTTTGCGCCCCTCGCCACATTTTGTGAGCGACATGAGGCAGACCAAAGAAAAGAATTCAGAATTCAGAATGGCAAATGGTGCCTTGAGCGGCACAATTTGAGCCGGGGTGTGAAACTTTTCTACTTGACAACCACCCCAGGACTCACATATAACTAACATTGTGGTGACATAGAAACCACATGGACCTTTGGGATGAATCCCGATACTCCGCTTAGCGCGATGGCTCAAAAGAGTGTGTGTGGCCGTTTGTGGTTTGGTGTGTGTTGTAGGATTTGGTTGGCGTGTTTTGTCCCTCTGTTTAACACCACTTTATCAAGCGTCGGATTTCAGGGGCTTGCGTTCGGCTGTGGCTTTGGCTCTGGAGGGTTCTGTGTCTGGCTCTGGCTCTGGCTCAACTCTGGCTCTGGCTGTGGCTCTGGCACCCTGCGGGTCTTTACAAAGTCCAGCCCTTTCCTTTTTTTTGCTTTTCAATGGCTGCGACCTTCGGGAGCGGCCGTCGAGCCGCTGATAAACCGCTTACGCGGGATCATATGAAACTTGCTACCTGTTGCTTGGACCGAAGGATGCGCGCGTTTGGCTAGCCAATGGCCGTTTTATCAACGCCGGCTAAGCCCAATGCCCGCTTTGTGAAGCGTCGGATTTCAGGGGCTTGCGTTTAGCTGCGGCTTTGGCTCTGGACCTTTCTTTGGGTTCTGTGTCTGGCTCTGATAAACCGCTTATGCGGGATCATATGAAACCTTGCTTGCGCGCGTTTGGCTAGCCAATGGCCGTTTTATCCCCGCTTTATCAATGAGGGGCTACGGCTCTGGCTCAACTCTGGCTCTGGTTGTGGCTCTGGCTCTCTGGCTCTGTGTGGGTAGAGCTGGCTAGGCTCACCTGGCTCTAGCGCTCTGGCTCTGCCTGGCTCTGGCTCTGACTCTAGCTCAGGCCTTTTCTGCATTGAAAGTGGCCACGTGGCGATTCGGTTGCTTCTGCGTTGATAAAAATAGCCATCGGACCCGTTCTTCTTGTTCAAACTGCTATCGAGCCTTTCAGCTGCTTGGTTCGGCCGCTGATAAACTGCTTGTGTTGGATCATATGGAATTTGCAATCTGCTCAAACCTAACGGGTCGGCCATCTTCTGCTGGGATAAAAATAGCTAGCGCGCATTTGGCTAGCCAATTGCAGTTTTATCAACGCCGGCCAAGCCCATTGGCCACTTTATCAAGCGTCGGATTTCAGGGGCTTGCTGTTGCTTGAACTGAAGGATGCGCGCGTTTGGCTAGCCAATGGCCGTTTTATCAACGCCGGCCAAGCCTAATGGCCGCTTTATCTGCTGATAAATTGCTTATGTGGTTTAATATGGAATTTGCCATGTGTTGCTCGAATCTAAGGGGTCGGCCATGTGGCTGCTGGCTTGATAAAGCGGCCATCGAGCCGCTGATAAACCGCGTATTGCTAAGGATGCGCGCATTTCGCTAGCCAACGGCCGTTTTATCAACGCCGGCCAAGCCTAATGGCCGCTTTATCTGCTGATAAACTGCTTATGTGGTTTAATATGGAATTTGCCATGTGTGGCTCAAATCTAAGGGGTCGGCCATGTGGCTGCTGGCTTGATAAAGCGGCCATCCAGCCGCTGATAAACCGCTTATGCGGGATCATACGAAACTTGCTACCCGTTGCTAAGGATGCGCGCATTTCGCTAGCCAATGGCCGTTTTATCAACGCCGGCGAAGCCCAATGGCCGCTTTATCTGCTGATAAACTGCTTATGTGGTTTAATATGGAATTTGCCATGCGTGGCTCAAATCTAAGGGGTCGGCCATGTGGCTGCTGGCTTGATAAAGCGGCCATCGAGCCGCTGATAAACCGCTTATGCGGGATCGTA
>CAUJNA010002840.1:0-12500 GCA_963377175.1 Effrenium voratum | reverse complement strand
AACTGCTGCTCGGACAAGGAGACCAAGTTCCTGAGTGCTTGGACCGCACATTTCATACTTCCGTTTCACATTTAGTCACCCCTAAATACAACAAAATGTTGGAACACACCCCGGAGTGGGGCTCATTAAAAACTAAATAAATAAACATATTTGGCCAACACGTCTTCGACCTTCGTGACAGGAAGAAGCCACTGAAATCAGGCGGCCCAAGCGTCGATCTGGGCACATGCCAAACAAACATATACGGACAAACAACAGGTGCTACACAAGCACAAACAAACAAAGGAACGAACAACACAAAACAAACAACCAAACAAAACAAAGCAAATCAGCGGCAATGCAAAACAATCAAACAAGACACAAACATGATCCAAACACACACACACAAAACGACAACAACATACACAACCAAACAAACACTAGACAGTCACACGAAGCAACACTGACAAGCACTCACTTCCTGAGTGGACTGGCCAAACTAGTCCAAACTTCTGATTTAGCACGAACATGGCCTTCGCAACAAGTTTAAAGTCCGAAACGGAACTCGGGAAGTGAGAGCACGCTAGGCATGTAACAAACCAAACCAAACCCAAGCAAACCACTCAGAGCAGCTGGGTGTGTCTTTTTTTTTGGGGGGGGGGGACCCCCCAAACTGGCTTAGCGGTTTTCCTTTTGGTTTCCCTGTAAATCCAACCAAAAATTGGGGTCCCCCAAAGAAAGACCGACCCCAAGCCCAACCAAAAGCCCAACCCCAACCAGCCCAAACCCCGCCAACTCCGCGCCAACTCCGCGCCGAGGATCTTGGTGCTGATGGCCCAGGCGCCCTCCAGTGCCCCGGTGGTGCTGAAGGCCCAGCCTCCGGACGTCGGACGGGGGGCCCAGCCTCCACCCTCAACCGGGGGAGCCTCTTGGAATTTCCGCAACCGGAGAAGACACCAAAATAAAGGATGGCGCAATGAGACACCAGCAGGCTGGTGCAATTGAGCAGCAAGAAACGAGAAATCCGGCAGGTGGCATGAAATGCACTCAATACAAACCAAGTTGCGACCAGAAACCATCTTGTGATTGCATTTGGGCTGCCAGGGTTCCCGGAAGTTTGCCAGCGCGTGTCTAATTCTGGCGTGCTGTTTGACAAATGGCAATTTCTGTTTTGAGAGGCTTTGTGGCAGTTTCATCTCATGCAACTCACATCAAGCTGGGTAGGCCGGCTCTGGCAGAAGCCAACAGTTTTTGGGAGGAATGCACGGCTTGCATGGCCCGTCGTTGTGAATCAATTCCCGGTTTTGACAGGTGAAGACCAGTGTGGAAGCGCTGTTGTGTCTTGAGCTCATCTTTAAAGACTCACCATCACCAATCTGAGCCACTTGGTACTACCCAAAATCACCAACAAAAACTACTGCTCACGAGGAGCAAGATTTGATCTTGGCACCTCATGGCCCCCTCCAGCAATGTGCTTGCCACAAAAATGGTGGTGATGGGTTCGTGCCAGTGCAACATGAACCCCTCTGGGCACAACTCTCAGAATTCATCCAAGCCAACATGACCCTCATGAGCACAAGCCCGGAAATCACGTTCTCCCCGAAAAGACTGCGAGGGCCCGGCTTACTACAGGCCTTTCATCTGGAATCCATGTCAAGATAGGACAACACAAACAAATTTCTACCACAAAACCAACAACCGGCAAATGAAACAACACAAGCAAGGGCCACAATTTGAGCATCGGCCAAAGGATTAACTTCTGGTTCTACCAACCTGATTATAGCGGCTTTTGTTATCGGCCTTACTATAAAGCTTGTGAAGCCAGGCTTTTTACACTAGAACTGCATTTAGACGCCGAAAAGGTGCTCATTTAATGCAAAATTTGTTCTACCAAATGCCGGCGAGTTGACTTCGCAATCCCATGGACAAACACACACACACACATCAGATATAACATGTATGCAATATGTAAAAAATATGCTCCCCCCCCAAGATCCACCTTTGGGCTGTTTTGAGTATATGTTGGTGTCCAAAATTATTTTTATATAATTCCTTTTGAGAGCAGGACACTGTGAGCGTGCGCTTTTTTTCACCTTTTGAGTGGAAGCTCGGGTTGAACTATGTTTGCACAAGATGTGTTTGAATGTCAGCTGAATTGTAAAGAAATTTGATTGGAAAGAACATACTGTGTAAACTATCAATTAAACTAGAATTATTCAAATTCAAATTCTACTATGAAACAGAAGTTGCGATTGGATTTACTTTATATCAAATTATGTTTAACTTCTAATTTAAAATTGTAATGTTCCATTGGGCAAGGATTTACATCTAAATTCTAAATGTAAGATGCAACTTCCAGTAGGATTCTGATCAAGTAAAAAGAATTTTAGAGAGCGGCCGTTGGTGGAGATGTGAATTGAGTACGAAAAACGCTACGAACCATTGTGTTTTACGGTGTTTTCTGACCTCTGAATTCTCTCCTGCTGAAATCTACTTAATATCTTTACCAAATTCTAGCCAATGTCTGACTGAAATTAACTAGAAATGATTAATTAAGGAAAGACTCCAATCAAATTGTATATGTTAAATGAGACTTGAAATTATGATCAATCTAGTTCAACGTAAATGTTACACGGGAATTCCTTGCCAATAGAACTGTCCTTACACTTTTGGCTCTCCAAAGCAAACAAATAGGGACAGCACAGCACTGGGGAGCTCAAAAGTGCTGTGCTGTCACTGTTGCTTTTCAGCAGCATCTTACATTCCACAGCGGCCGCCAAGCACTCCTTTGCCATGGGCATCGCGAGTCAGGCGCCAGTCAACAGGCCGCCGAGTTGTGGACCCCTTGGACGCCTTGCGGAAACCAATGCAACACCAGCTCAATGTCGATGCTTCAGCTAGTTTGACTGGGGCTGAAGTGTTGCTTGCGAAGAGCGGAAGCAACACGCTGAAACTTGTCCGGGGGAGGACGTTGGGGCCCATTGTGGAAAAGCGCATCGTGCAGATTTGCTGGGCCTGCTTGGCCGCTGAGGGTTCCTAGAGCGCATGCAGAAAGAGAGAAGCAACGAAAGAAAGAGAGAGAGAGAGAGAGAGAGAGAGAGAGAGAGAGAGAGATAGAGAGAGAGAGAGGGTGACATAGTGGCTTTGCCTGCAAGAACGCTCTATCTGGAGGGGCCGCATGTGTGTGTGTGTGTTGTGCCGGGCATTGCTTTTTGGCAACTATGACAGTATGTTCTCGGCTGCGCAGTCGCCAGCCTGTGCTGTGGCCCTAGGGCTGGCGGCTTGCGCTTTCACGCCGAGCGTGATCAGCATGGCTGGCAATGTGCTGAGCAGCGGATCCGGCTGTTTGGCGGCAGTGTTTTGGCAGTTGGGCTTTGGGCTCGGAGCCATTTTGTGGGGGCTCGGAGCTATTTCCCCATACCGGCTTCCCAGCTCATTACCAGCCAGCTCGGGCCACAGGCTTGCGCTGCTGTGCGGGGCTGCTGGGCGCTGCTACGGGCCGCTTGCGCACAAGCAATCTATTCTGACAGTCAACACGAATGCCTGAGCGCGAGCAAGAAATAGGCTCGTTGCAAAATCTGTATTAAACCGAACTTCCCCGTCATAGTCCAAATAGTTTGCTGCATGGAAGGAAGCTGCAAGGGACCTATTGGAAGCTCACCTCCAAGAGACTTGCAGTTGCTTCAAACAACGCCGAGCACAAGAAGCACTCCTTTGAGTTGAGTTGCCCCCGCAAATAGCTACATTGGCCGTCTGAACTGAAGGGCTAGATGGCAAAATGGGGCTCCGGCCATTATCCAGCCTCAGGGCTACAATGGCAACCGACATGGCAGCCAATACATGTTGGACCAGTTGATTCCAGCGCGCCTCTCGCGCAATGACCAGGCACACGAACAGCTTGGCGGCAAGCTCCGCAGGCGAGAGCGGTGCCGCCAGAGCCTGCTGCATTTGCTTCTCTGTGGTGTTCCTTGGTTGCGAGGTCACACGCGTGCCCTCAACGTGGCTAAGCAACTGGGGCCCTCTTGGCGGGAAAGAATGACGCTGCCCAGCGGAACAATTTCCGCACGTGCCTCGCTGAACTGGGCTGCGCGTGAATGGAAGTCTCAACTAGCGCCCGAACAAAACAGGCCAAAGCTTGAGCGCGCGTGCTGCCAATTCGCTTCGCAGGCTGCTTCGTGACCTGCCGGCCGCGCCCTGCAGCAGCCTGCGGCGCAGCTGCCCGCGCCCGCACTGCAGCAGGCCGCCGCAACGTCATTGCGGGCTTGCGCCCTTTACACCTGTCTATGTTGCCTTCGCACTATGAGCCCTTGCAATCTTGGATTGCACAAACGCAGAGGGTCCACTGGACACGTCAACTGGCCAGAAAAAACCATGCCCGTCCCTCATTGGTTGCTCTGTGCACCGGCACGTCCATGGCTGACAAGCCAAAAAAACACACGTCCGGCGAAGGCCGGCCGGTTTTCAAAACCTCATGAAGGCTGCAAGCACCAAAACACACCACATCAGTAAGGCCAGCGAGGCTCTCCCCTCTGCCCGGTTGTTTGCTTTTCTTGCTCCGTGCACGTATTTAATGTTGAAACCCACTTAGCCGATCAACTTGCCTCAGGGTTAGCATCGCGCAGCGGTATGCAGCAGCATCGAAAATTTAAAGCATTACTCTAATGTAATTAGATGAGGATGCACAGGGGACAAAAATCCGAGCACGGATGGGCGATGGCCGCATGGATGCATGCGGGGCAGCACAGCAGTATACGTTGGCGCTCTATATGTAGCGCCAAGCAGTGGTATGCAGCAGCGCCGACTGGCTGACTGCAGCCCAAATGCGCGAAAAGATGTGTGTGTTCTTGCAACCGTTCTTGCGCATCTGCAAGCGCAGCGCAACGCTACAAGGCAGATGTGGTTCAGCACTGCGACCAACAATTTGTTGTCATGCACCGTGTTCCGATTGCACGCGGGAGGCAACCGCGCTCGCATTTAATGAGACGTGACACACACGCGAAGCGGCTTTGCGAGACTGCAGCGGCGCAACAGATTGAAGCACGGATGCGTCAGGGAAGTACAAATGTATGCGGCGCAGCACAGCAGTATGCTGCGGCGCGCAGCAAACATATTACACTTGCGGCGCGCAGCCATATGCTGCGGCGCAAAGCAGTATGCTGCGGCGCACATTAGTATGCTGCGGCGCGCAGGAGTATGCTGCGGCGCGCAGCAACATGCTGCGGCGCACAGCAATATGCCAAGGCGCCGTCAGCATCACTGCACAGCAGTTTGTGGGGCATTCACATGCGGCAACCCATTTCTGCAAAGGCATGATCACTGCAAGCGCGACAGGTCAACTCTGCGACTTTGGCCGCTACACGCTACTCTGCACTCGTCGGGCTTACCACCGGCCGACGCAACGTGTCGTGCTGCTGGCGAACGGCGACTGCCACAACGACAGATCTAAGCGAAGCTAAAGTTTGTAGCGGCCACGGCAAATTTTCCTGAGCCGAGTGACCAAGCCTGCAAGCCGGCGGACGTGGCCCTCTGCTGTAGGTGCGGGGCAATCGCAGCGTCAGTAGGGCGCCAACCAACGCTGACAGCGCGGATGAAAAGCTGCAATCTTCGCCGCCTCACAGGGAGTGACGCACGCGGCCTGTCGCAGCGCCAGGACTGTCACAACGCGTCCAAAGTGAAGCAGCGGAAGCGGCAGTAGGCCAACATTGGCACGCCCGACTGTGGCTGCTCGAACGCATCAATCAAGTCAAGCCTGCGTGCGCACGCGACCCAGTGCGCAGCAATAATTCAGCCGGCAAGCTGCGCACTCGTCTTGGGCGCACGAAGCCGACTAGCCGGCGCCCGGCCAGCTGGCACAGGAAAGCACTGAGCCTGAGCGACGTCGAGCGACCGATCACTGCAAAGCTGGAAGCACAGGGGCGCATCTCGTCCACGCGATGCAGCTCCAAACTAAAAGAAAAGCAAGGGAGCAAATCGCAAGCTTTGGAGCGCTGGCTTGCGAACATAACCGACAAACGCTCGCAGTGACTTTACAAGCAACGAGCCACTTGCAGTCGTACAACTGGACTCGCACGACCGCGAGCTGGGCGCGCAAATCACGCAAAGTTGTGGAACGCGTCTGTGGGGCTGGCGTAAGCTGGGCTGCTCTTCAAAAAGCAATAGCCGCCCACGGTTCCAGCAGTAGGTGGCCCAACAGCAGCCAGGACCATAAAGCGCCCCAACTCAGTAGCTGCTGCCGGCAACATCGCGATTTTTGGCCTGAACAAAAAGGGCAACACTGACAAGCTAAAAAACAATCATTTGGAGGTCTCAGGCTCTTGGTCATGCAAGACTCTGAAGTTTTTTTTTTTTAAAGGGACAGTACAGCACTTTTGCATCTCAAATGCAAAAAATATGGACAGTACAGCACTTGGAGCACCCTGATCTCCAAAGTGCTGTACTGTCCCTATTTTTGTTGATTTGGAAACGCAAAGAATAGGGACAGTACAGCACTTTGAGCACCCTGATCTCCAAAGTGCGTTGCCCTATTTTGTTGCTTTGGAAATACAAAAAATAGAGACAGTACAGCACTTTGAGCACCCTGATCTCCAAAGTGCTGTACTGTCCATATTTTATTTGATTTGGAAGCACAAAAATTGGGACAGTACAGCACTTTGAGCACCCTGATCTCCAAAGTGCTGTATTGTCCCTATGTTTTGCTGTGAAAACACAAGAAACGAAACAGGGACAGTACAGCACTTTGAGCACCATGACCTTCCCAAACTGAAAAAATGTATATACATTTTTTAATTATTAAACATATTCAACACACTTCAACTACAAATCATCTGCAAACTTCTGCTTGCCTATCCTTCTTCGGGCTCAAAATTGTGCAAACACTATATGAAAATGCCTACTCAACCAAAACATCTGCCAGCATCACATCTTGTCCAGCATCAACCCATCTGACAACAACAATGTCAAATCTAAACGAAATCCTTTTTACTTTTCATCTGCTTCAAACAGTTGAACGCTGCTCAACACACTGTAAATTACAGTGGTTTGGCAGTGTTTTAGCCGTGTCCAAAGCTGGGGGAGGATCTTGGGGGGGGGGGGCGCGACCATATATATATATATATATATATATATGTATCATACATATGGAAACATATTACAGACACACAGCCACACAAGTATACAGAGAACCCATGCGACGAGGGGCAGGAGCCGCACTGCTGCTGGTTCTTCACCGGTGTCACCGCCTTGGATCGCCAGTCCACCGCGGAGGGCAACGTGGAGTTCTTCACCTTCGAGCGGATTTTGGGGTCCGCCGCTGGTTTTAGGGAATTTTGAAGATCAGAAGGACACCAACAGTTGTTTGTTGTTTTTCTGTCTTTTCATACTTCATTCTATTCTTTCTTTCTTTTTTTTTTTATGGGGGGGTTGGCAAGCCTCTTTTGTTGGTTTGAAAGGGACTTGAAAAGGAAAGCAGCCATCTTGGGGAGGTTGGTTTCGAGACCATGGAGAGTCACTGGTTTGGAGATGCTGCCAGTTTCGAACAGCAACAAGTCTGTCAATGTGCTTGGAATGGATTCAGCTTCCTGGATTCAGATTCAGCCCATTCAGTTTTCCAAGAGCAACTTGCAGCACGTGACTCATGCGCATTGAAAACAGAGTCATAGCCCTCCGAGTGAATCTGTAAATCGGTGACAATCTCAAGCACAATGGCAGGGAAATCCGCACTGGACTTCCGACTACTTGTTGAAGATATCCATGAATGATGTACCAACTATGAGCACTTTCCGAACGTGATACCACTGCCGCCGAACTACGACTTCAAAGAGGGCAATGCCCAGAGATGCAGAACCCTCATGCTCCTCAGCGCACTGTGGAGAGGAAGAACACGAGAAATCTTTGGGGTGGACATAATTCATCAATGTAGTTCAATTTAATATAAACAGTTGGTTATATGAGATCTATACTTCAATAAGACAAGTCAAAACTATAAACTATATAAATACCTTTTGATGCTTCAGTGCTACGATATGATTCAGTACTAGATGAGCAGATTATTGAAAAGGTCAACACACGATCAACAATTTATACCGATCTGCAAATCATACATGCTGCATGAACAGGCGGTAGCCTGGATTTCGGGTCTTAAACCCACCTCTTGTAAATCTTCAGGACAAGCAAATGTAGCGGCGTGCTGGATACGTTGCGAGCAACTACATGAATAGGCGTCACTAAAGCAGAATTGCATCAGCAAATGTATCCGGCCATGAGTAGTATATAGCTCGCTTGCGCCCTTGGCCAGTTTGCCCGTCACGACTGGACTACTCTGCGTTGACATCTGAAGCGGGGTACGCGAAGATCCACCACACGCATTCTGTGTGACATTTAGAACTCTTATAACCAACTGAGGACCCGAAACTAATCTCATTCTTCATGCCATTCTGTGTGACATTTAGAACTCTTATAACCAACTGAGGACCCGAAACTAATCTCATTCTTCATGCCATCTCCCCAGGCCTCATGGGTGCCCAAACTGGGAAGGCTTCCCCACATAGATCCCGGCAGCATTCCCAGCCTCAGGACTTGCACGGGTCTGGAATGGGTTTATATCAAAGGCGGCGAATCTCTGGCTTTTGCACGGCAAATGTGGTCCAAACATAAACCAAGATCCTCAGAATCGCGTGATCCATGGCCTAGGGCTGATTTCTTCCCTTCTCGCATCCGGACCAAGGCACACCAAAGGGCTAGTTGCAAGTATCTTATAGCTTCTTGCCAGGCAAAGTCCGTAAATGGTACCGTCCGGTCCACTCCTATGCAATACCTGGTAAAACATGCTTGGTGCATGGGGTGGTTTGTACAATCTTCTCCCCAACTTAGTGATGCTTCGCAAGTCTCCACACCATCTTTACACAAGCTTTGCGGGCGTGCGATCCAGCTCATGCCTGAACTCATTCTTCTTGAGCCCCCCTGCGGCAGTTGCCCCAATTCCTCCACACCCGTTTCATTGGTTTCGACCAGCGGCTTTCCCATCTTGAACTCGTCCAGGGTCATGTCCGAGAACTCGTTGATCCCCAATTTGTACTTGAGGCCCTGCATCGTCGCTTTACATTTGAAAGCCTTTACTTGCGCCCTAAAAGGACATGGACGAATTGCATTGTCCCCATGGCTTTCGCGGTACATTGGGTTCTCTCCCCCATGTTCCCCAAACTAACCGTAGACTACCCATCATATTCTCAGTTTCTTATTTGCTCATTTGAAGTTCGCTTGCTGGAGACCCTCCTGCACCTGAGAGATGCAGGCGCTGGTTTCTGGAAAACGTGACCAGACAAGCTGAGGCCTGACTGCCTTGCGACTCAACATGGAACCCGATACCCTCCCCCAAACGGAGATCCTCTAAACATGATGGCCTTTTTGTTCCATGTTATCTGAGCCTTTCTGACGAACTGGATTCGGATCTCAAGCCTCTGCCTGTGTGCAGGGCTTGCATGCCGAGCAGGACGGGTTGCACGGACACTGGGGGGAGCCTTGGATCATCTCAGGAGGTTGTGCACAGGAAGCCGGAGCACAGTAGAGGCGCCTTCCCGCAGAAACGCATAGGTGGCGGAAGAGCCACATCAGCGCTTTAGCGCGAACAGCCTGTTGGTCCACGCCTTGGCATTCTCCCTCTGGATGTACTCGTAGTTCTCCGCGAAGGCGGCAAACCGGGCCTGGACGAATGGAATCGACAAATAGGACAAACAAAGCATTGATCTGAAGGGCCTCTTCACTGGGTAAGCTTCCCCTAAACGTTTAGGTATCCGCCTGGATCTCTTTCAAAGAGTGAGTTCTACATTTCAAACCATCATTTGGAAGTACCGGGCAATACAGTCTCTTCTTCAGTTGGCAGGGGAATGGGTCAATCCTAAAAAGTTGTGACGAAGGACACATGTGAGCTGCAGGTAACACCAGTTCCCTCTTTGCAGAGATAGAGAGCCACTTACATTATGCGCGTGTCATGCACTGGTTACTTCAACTGCTCATGGGTTGGTTTCCTCCCAGAGCAAAATTGCACCGCCCATAGGAACACCAAGAGATCTGACATAGATGTCCAGTCTCCGGTGAAGCACCGTCACATCAAACAGGATAAGCAAGCAATCTTTACAAGCCTGTGTGGGGCTGGCAACTTTCGTGTGTGGAAAACTGCATTCTGACAGATTTGCTCAACTTGCTGTCACTGCCTGCCAAAACGCTTGTCAGGGAATGCTGCCAAGAACCAGCACAATCACCAGTGACACCTTCCCAAATCCCTGGCTCTGCGGGAAGACAGCAACTCTGCTGGTCGCCCACGAGCTTCATTTCAACGGAAGTCTTTCAGCACGTTCCAGGTCCGGAAAAGCCACCCCGGTTCCCGACGAAAAGTGCAAACCATTTGGCCCTCTTGTTGGAGAGTTTCTGCAAGGAGTACAACAAGAAGCCACTGCAAGGGAGCCTAATGTCAGGAACTGTCGGAACCACCCGAACCAGGTTCTAATTGATGCCGTGAGGCCTGCTTCTCAACGGCGTCGTACTGCTTGTTGAAATCCTTCAAGAACCTCGCTCAACAGCGCGTTAAGGGATGAGTTTCGGAGAATGAACCACATTATGTTGACGCTCTTCCGTTCCTGCGTGGCCGATAAAACTAGGCGCTGTGTGTACTGCAGTGTACCGCTAGAGTGGTCTCCCAAAAGCCTAAAGCGCAGCACTTGGGAACCGAGTATTGGCTTCGGCACGTGGGCAAAGCAAGTCATTTCTCCGCCCAAATTGCAGAAATCGATTGCAACATACATCGGCAACTGACAGTTGCCATTCTATGAGGTTCACTTTGTGCGAAAATCAATGGGCGAACCCCGAAACGCTCCTAACTAGAACACATAGACGTCAACCTTTCATTGAGAATGATGGCGCGCAATTACGTGCCTCCCTAAGCTGGACAATGAGCGGCTGGCACACGTACAATAGTACACGTTGTCATTCGCAATGCCGTGCTTGCGGTTTGTGAAGATCCGGCTATGGCGCCGAAATGGTGCGCAAGCCCGAAATTTGTTGCTTTCAATGGCACTGTGTGAAGGGAATCCTAAAACGGGGCCTAGACATTTCCAGGCAGTTTGTTCTCATAGCGGTTCATGTATGTGCGTGTATGTGCGTGCCATAGATTGCCCATGAAAGGGATAAGACAATGTGTGGGAGTTTCTTGTATTTGCAGAAGCTGATAATGCAGAAACAACATGACACATAATTAATTAGCTGCTTTCCAAATTTTCCCTGGGACCAAAGGGGAACAACAAGGATTCCAGTGTCTTTGATTATAATATAATCTATGATAATATGTCGTGCATGTGGAACTGAGGCAGACAGATGGGACGGACATGCTTTTACGAGAGACAGTCTTGAGATCACTCACTTCAGGGTAGCTGGGGAGCAATCAGGGGACGTATCTTTATTTTAGTTGGTACCCTCTTTGGGGTGGTTCTCAAGTGACACATTTCCACGAGGATTCATTCCTGTTGGCGCAGAATGGGCAAGCCGAATGTTGCTCTCTTTTTAGGCAAGCCTTTTTTACCCCAGCTTTTGCCGCAACCAAGACTTTGTTGAGGGTACCCTTGTTTGGTGGTTTTACAAGGAAACCGAAAGGAACACCGCAATTTTGTTTGGGGGGGACTTTTAAGCCAGACCCTTCTATTGATCCTGGTCCATGTTTAGAGCCTGTTTGCGTAGGCCTTCGGTTCTTTCTGCAAAAACATCTGTTTTGTAAAAACTGTGAGCCTGACTACCTTTTTGGAGGGGATTCACTTTTCGCAGAAAGTAGCAATCTAAGCCCCCGTCTTACACAGCCACTAGGCGCCTCTGCAATGTCTATTTAGCGCACAACGCTGCGTGGCCGTTGCATCACCATGATGCTGTCAGCATCGCCATGATGCTGTCAACATCATCAGGATGCAGGTGAACCACTAGGATGCTGCGTCATGGTGCGTGGCCGTGGTATGCTATCTGGGGTCTATGCAGGTGCAATTATTTCTTTAAGTGACGCCCCCAGTTACTGACTTTCTGATAACCCCAAACAAACAGACTCCCAGTTGCTCACTCTGCCAACCCCCCCCCCAAAAAAAAATAACACACACACACACAAAAAACACACAAAGAAGAACAACATGAACAAGCACACATGACCTGAGCGGAACTGGGTCACTCCATTTCCCCGCAAAACGCCAAACACGAACCACGCGCGGCGCGTTTCACACGCGCGTGGCGCGCTTTTTGCATACCGAGGCGCTGATCGAAGGCCTGCTGCACGTCCTTGCGGGGCGCCTGGCCCTGAGCCAAGGCCACCAAGCCCAACGCCAGCTTCCTGGGCGCAACGGCGCCCGGGGGTGCTTGCCACACATGGCGAAGGGGGATGCAAATGATTGTGAGGCTTAGTGGATGGTTGACTTTGACACCTGACATTGTGGACTCAAGAAGCGGCTTTGGAGACCAGCAGGTCGAACACGGCAAACAGCCAACATTGCTAACAC